>OZ018318.1:173326293-173521293 GCA_963969495.1 Ceratothoa steindachneri
CTCATTAATTATCAGCACCGCGAAATAAGATGGATGCACATATCATTCAATTTTCACGACAGACACAAAGAACGAGAAGCAAGATCTAAGGAATTTTAGGTCCAGAGAAAAATTTAAAGGTTATTATCATTAATATTATTATTAGTAGAATATTTGAATTATTTTTACAAATTAAACACGAAAAACGACTCTGCCATTTGTGTCAAAATTATGTGAAGAAAGTAGTGACGTTATAGGAAGTAAAAATATGCGGAAGATGTACAGCAGCAGATTACCAGCCGGGATTAGGTTTAGAAGGAACGTAATCCTCTCGGTCTCAGCTGCCACACAGTTGGTCCTAAAACACCTTCGTTCTCCTATTTTGGGTAACGACGCCGCAAAATACGGAGGATAAATAAATCCTCGCCTCCTCACTCAGTTTTTCTTTTTTCCATTTAGAACTTCAGTACCACCATAGATAGATACACCTTTTACTTAACTTCGAAACCAAACAACCTAGTGATTCACCACCTTCTCAATTTTGATCAAATTTACCAAACAATTTCATCTGAATAAAACCACAAGCATGGGGTCGCTGAAGCGGGAAATGCCGCGTCGAATCCTGGTGAACCTTTTTGCGATTTAATCAAAGCGGCCGTTTTCACACTCTTGGAGGAAGATTGAAAGGGTCGATTTTGTGAGTTGAGCCAAGATTTAGTAGAGGAGATTGAGAAAACATGACGTCAACTCCGCTGTAATAGAGGAGAGAGAGAATTAAGGGATTGGAGGATGAGGTAAAGACTTTGCATAAGAATTCTGCACAATTTTAGAAAAATGGTGTTACGCGCAAGAATTTTAAACTGCAATATCCTAAATAAATTGATCATTGTCGTGGAATGGCCAGACTATATATATATATATATATATATATATATATATACGTAGGTACATTGGGGCTTTGGGCCGAAGTTGGTTGAAAACCGTTAGTGAAAGGTGAAATTGTGATGAGTCCAGTAGGGATGGTTTATTATTTACTTTGAGGAGTCCTTTTTAAAACAAATATTTTAGAGTGCAAGTTGGCCAAAGATTAACAGGTAGCTGGTACGCGTTGGGGTTGCAAAAGAAAGAGAATGACCAACATATATCTTTACTAACAACAAAAATGATATTTATATTTACACAAATATTGGGTTTAAAGTGAATGGTCGTGCATACGGAGTTGAAGGTCCACACGAGATACAGGTAGGTGAATTAAGGGATTAAAGAGGTCAGATTCAGTTTGGCGATTTAAAGGGGGATTTTAAACTGTGGCGTTCACGCAAATAATGGAGCGATCAGGTAAACCAGATTCAAAATCAATCCGCATGCGGCAACTGTTACGACTTTTTACGTGCTCGCGCAGAAAAGGGGCCAGTTGAGGTACGATTAATGTAACGGAAGAAGACAGGTTACCTCTTGCTTCAGATGTGAAAGCACTTGTCGAGCCTTCGGAGTTGAAAATCCTCATCAGGTAGTTGCTGATTGACTATGGCAGAGTTCAGTGATGTCGATACTTGCCGATTGACTATGGCAGAGTTTACGGATGGGGATACTTGCTGAAGGACTATGGCAGAGTTCACGGATGGGGTTACTTGCCGATTAACTATGGTAGAGCTCACGGATGAGGATACTTGCCGATTGACTATGGCAAAGTTAAAGGATCGATTTATTTAGCCTTCAACTCGAATCGAAATCGCCACTGGGGGGGGGGGAGAAGAGCGTCCTTCATCTCGTTCGCCGGAGTAGTTGGGAAGTCTAACAGTGCTCTCTCTAAACTCAGTCGAAGGGTTATATAGGCGCCTGGTGAGGTGGCTTTGAGTATTCAAGATTTTTCCACACCGCTTTTGCAACATCTGCAGAACGCTGATACAAAAACAGTATAAAAGACGCTTGATTGAACAGGGGAAGAAACTATATGAGCTATATAGCTATGGATAGCTTCTTCACAAAAGATTGGTACCACATACTTATTGTGTCAAATCACAATTACACTTGCCGTATGGGTTAAAGGCACCGGTTCTGGTTTCACATTTGTTCTGCTATTGGACTGGATATAGCCTAACTGACCTTTACTTCTGTTTATCAGATATCAAACGTGAGTATTCTTCCCTCTTTATTCTAATTTTGTTAGAAGTTACTCAAAAGATATATCATTTTTTCAATATACAAAATAGGTGTATAATGATGTTTTTCTGTTATCACTACCTGCAGGGTAGAAAGGCAATCGCCTATCTAAATCTACAGTCTATTATTCCACTTGACACACATTCCAATCATATACCTGTTCTCCAACCAACATCTAAAATACCAATCGATTACAAGGATAGCTCAGATGACTTGACTTACATGATTATACGTTTGAGCTACGAATTGAATACGAAGATAAGGTCCTGCTCTTCACCTAGCCTCAAATCACTGATTTAGTCCGTGATCTATCCCTTACTAAGCCAAAACCACCATCACTAGTTCCTACTAATAAACCTAAAGTCACTTGTGTGAACTTTCATGCCTCTTGCAGAAACTTCACCATTGACAGACCAATGCCTCAGATCATTGAAAAACGTAACAAAATTCCAGTATGACATAGACCTGACCTAATTACGGTACTAAATATAAATAATGCACTCATCAAAGTGCATTTGACTTCATCTTAGACAGAACGAAGTCTATTGTAGTTAAAAGAAAAACATTCTCAGAAGGAAGAACATGAAGGAGGTTGTATATTGTTTATACCATTCCTATGTCATATGTAAACTCTCCCCAAAGAACTTCTAAAACTCACTTTATTTATTTTTCAGCGCCTTCCATTTCCCCAATTGTAAATTAATGTCTTGCAATAGGTTCACGACCAACAAAGGCTTTTATGTAAGTTATTTAATATATAACGAGCTAGAGACTGTATAAAATTATATTTATCTGCTTTTTATATTTGTTTCTCGCAAAATATTATTTGAAGACAGAAACTCCATTTTTAATGAGTTTTTTTTTAAAAAGAAGTTTTCTCGGAAGTTACTTTTTGCTTTCGGTCGAATTAGCAGCCATTGCTCTAGCAAACCCATGCCTAATTTTATTAGCCTCAAATTGATAGCAGATTAGCCATAAAGTTAAGTATATATGTATGGTATGCATAGACGGGAAGATATGGGAATATAAAACTTGATATATATATTATCGTCATCACTATCTCTATAATTTAAGAAGGAAATTTTGGGGAGTATTTGAATAATAATTTGATCTTAGTTTGGTTATGACTTAAGTATATTTTAAATTTTTATCAAGGTAATTTCTAAGAATTTTTTTAGAGTTTGAAAAAACAAAATAGTTTAGTTCAGGAAAAATAAATATGATTATCCAATGCTTTATAATGTTTTAAAAGATAATGAATTACAATTGGCGAAGTTCAGAAAATTTATTAAAATTTAAGTAAGGCTGCTTTTTTATTTTATCTATAACTATATTTTAGCGACGTAATTTTTGGAAAGGGGGAAAAAGTTTGGAGTTCATTTTTAAAATTATTCTAATTAGCGAAGCTCAGAAAATATATAAAAATGTAACCATGGCTTTTTTTTCTAGATTTTAAAATTTAAACTTAGTAGCGAAGCGCAAACTACCCACGTAGGAGAAGTGGTGAAGCCATTGCCTGGTATTTGTATATACGTATCAACATCAAAATATTTACATTTGCCTCAACATAAAGGTAAAATCCCCCATGACTAGTGACTCTACTCCATTCATTTACCACTCGATTTATAAACCGACTAGGCAATGGCTTCGCCACTTCCCCTACGGCGGGAGCTTGCGCTTCACTACTAAGATTAAAATTTAAAATGTAAAAAAAAGCAGCCATGGTAAAATTTGTACAAATTTTCTGGAAAATACTCCCGCCTAAAATAAAAATCAGCCATCGTAAAATTTTAATAAATTTTCTGAACTTCACCAATTGTAATTCATTAAAACATTATAAAGCATCGGATAATCATATTTTTTTTTTTCCTGAAATTAACCATTTCGTATTTTTAAACTCTAAAGAAATTCATAGAAATTACCTTGATAAAAATTTAAAATATACTTAAGTCATAACTAAACTAAGACGAAATTATTATTCAATTACTAAAAAAAAATCCCTTTCTTAAATTATAGAGTTAGTGATGATTTCTAACAATAATTTTCATAAACCTAATCTCTCCAGTTTAAACCCATTGCTACGTGCCCTATCCAGTTTACTAAAAATATGAACCTTACCTATGTCTCCCATATTATAACCTTTTACCCACTTGAAGTTTTCAATCAAATCCACTCGAAATGTTGGAAGATTTAGTTACTCTAGCTTCTTCAAAATAACGTAAGCTCCTCAACCCTTGAAGGATCTAAGTCATCCTTCTTTGCACAGACTCAAGCAAAACAATATCCATCATCTAATGCGGTGACCAAAATCGCACCGCATAGTCAAGATGAGGCCAGCCTAATCTTATGTACATTTTCAGAATGGCATCAGCACTCCACTTTATCACGCTCCTACCAATAAACCCTAATAGCCTTACTAAAATTCTTTTATTCAGTTTATAATTATTCAGTGGAATATACCTTCCTATACTAAGTACACTACACTTGCTTATGTTAAATTCCATTTGCCATTTCTCAACCTATTGAGATAGTATGGTCAATCCATCAGCATCAGAATTAACCACGACTGAATCCACCTATAAAAACTTCAATGCATCCTAATTTAGCTCTTTAACTTTATATAAAATTCCTAATTGTGGTACCCTATCGAAAACGTTATTAAAATCCAAATAAACAATATCATAATTTTCATCTTTATAGGCACCATTATACACGATTTACCGCTAGTAAAGCCGTGTTGAGATTCATTAATCAACTTATGTTTATCTAATTGATCCCTAATAGATTTCCGTACTATAAATTCCATAATTTTCCCCACCACTGATATGAAACTCTCTGGTCGGTAATTAGACATATTTTTTATCCACCTTCATAAATATAGGTATCACATTAGCTTTCTTCCATGCTGTTGGTACGAGGTTAATCTCTAACGATTTTCTAAATAGACATGCTAAGGTTTCACTTAATACATCTTTACATTCATTCCAAATCCTAGGAAAAATCTCATCATGGCCCGGTGCTTTACTAAATTTGATTTAATCTATTTCTTTGACACTATCTCCTTTGTAATTAAAACACCCTTTAATTTCTCCTCATCAAGGTCCCCTCAGGTACAATTAGAGTATCATCGAGTGTGAATACGAAAGAAATTCATATTTAGCATTCAACCATAACATTACTAACACTCACTAACTCTCAGTTTGTCGTCTTAAGTGGGCCTATTTTATCTTTAGTCTTACTTCTATATAATTGAAAAAAGCCTTTGGGATCTTCCTTTGCTTTATTTGCAACTTTAATTTCATAATTTTTCTTTGCTACCCATATTGACTTTTTAATGTCCCAAGTAAGCTCATTATATCTTTGCCTTAATCGATTCTCACCTTTTTTTCATTTTCATATAAATGCCCCCTTTAATGCCAATATAATGCTTAATTTTATCTGACATCCATTTGCCTCGAAAGACTTGGCACTAATCTTCCTATATGAAATATTCATATTCTGTCCGGCAAATAACTGTTAAATCATTGTCTCATATTTCTCTTCGGTACCTCTCCTCTTTACCTGGTGGTTATCTTGCCCCCCCAACCTACTTTATTGACATCTGAGTTCATGACCTGTCCTCACTCGTTTGTCCCCAAACAACCGTCTCCCGTCACCTTCTCAGACCACTATAATCTTCTTTTCTAAATTCTGGGATTTTTACCTTATTTATTCTACTGATAACCCCAAACTATTTAACTTAAATCTAATTTCTCAATGGTTTTTATTTCCTAAATTTCTTCCTAACTAAGCATAACTAGGCAGAGTTATCTTTCATAGACATAACTAGGATAATTATTAAACTTTCGTAGGCCCAACTAGAACAAGTAACATTTCCTACACCCAACTAGGACAAACAACATTTAATAGGCTTATATATGTCCTGTATCTTTCCTATGCCTAACTAATGTAAATAATATTTTAGAGGACTCAAGAGGCCAAGTAACCTTTCCTAGTCCTAACTAGGGCAAATAACATTCCAAAGGATAATTATGCGAAGTCCTCTTCTGTAGGCTAACTATGGAGAGTAAACTTAGCTCAGCATAATTATCCAATTACCAGTTCCAAAGCTTAACTAGGATAACTAACCTTTGCTAGCCCTAACTAGAGTAAGTAACCTTTCCTAGTCCAAACTATGCTAATATCTTTGCCCCTGCCCAACCTTGCCAAGTAACATTTCATACGTATATCCGGGTTAAGTAACTTTTTCTAGCTATAACTAAGCTATGTAACTTTACCTAGTATTATGTTAAGCAACCTCTCCTAGGCTTAACTAGGTTAAATAACCTTTGCTAGGCATAACTCTGCTCAGTTGCCTTCCCTATTCATAATTAGGCCATGTAACCTTTCAAGACTTAACTAAGGCCTAGAAACTTTCCTGCTCCTAACTCGGACTAACTACCCAATTAATCTTCCATAAACCTAATTATGCTAACTAATTTTGCTAGCACTGATTTATCGTCTCCTTCATGCAAACTTTCGCCCCTGTGGAAAGTGTCTGGTTTAAATTCTTACAAAAGCCTTCCTACTAAATTCTACGAACTGAAGAAAACCATATTTATTCGTTTACATTCTCCCAAACTTGTCATCATAATTTAATTCGCTTATTTTCACGTCATATACACCGAAATAAAATAAATATTTTAGTGAAACATCAATGATTTTAGCTTTACTTCCACATATCCTCCTGGAATTTTAACTCTAGCTCTCTCCGAGACGGGGCAACAACTTCGAAAACGTCTAAACTGAATAAATTCTTATCAGTTTAATGCCCTCCAGTCATTAACGTCACGAAGGCAGAAGATTGGAAATAGCGTAACCTTGGAACCGCGGATTCATACAAATACTACGAAGCAGAACAAAATCAGAACATCCATCCACTGACTAACCATGCTCGCTGTGGATATGTAGGTGATGTTTCCATAATACTCAAAGGAAGAAGGATTTAGTGTCTGAAACATGATAACAGTTTCTTTTAGATAAAATGTTTTTTTTTGGGGGGGTGACTCAAATAAAGTTTTTCTTTATGAAGGAAATTAGGTTTTACGAAAATAAATGATGGAAATTAAATTTTATCTCAAAAAAGTCTTTAAATTCGAAAGTAAAAAATCTCTATGCGTTCGCTAATCAAAGAACTTAGAAAATTTGTTGATTAAGGTCCTATTTTTTGTATTATTGCTCTATGTTTACTGCAGGACAATTTTAAATGATTTTTTATTCTCTCATCTCAATTTCTCTTCTTTTTTCTATATTTTTTATTCCAATCTAACTTTTTCATCTTTCTTAATAACTTTTATAATATTTTTTCTTATATTTATTTTATTCCATTTCTATTCTCAATATTTTATTCTTTTCCTTTTTTCATTTTCATTTCATCTTTATATATATGATCATGTTTTCTCCATTTTTAAGTTCTATTTATTTTTGTTGTTATTTTCTTCATTTTAAGCTCTTCGCCTGCCTTCCATTTTTATATTCTTTCATCTTTTTTTAAAGTTTTCTCCTTATTTTAGTTTCATTCCCGCCTGTTCATGGACCGATCTATTGATTATTGCTAGCAGGGGAGAGCTCTGCTGAATCTGCTGAAGCGATATGGGCTCGATTATTTGTATTTATGGACGGAATAAAGTTTATAGAAGTTTCTAAAATATATTTATAACCAGGCAATGGCTTCGCCACTCCCCGTAGCTCCCTTCTACGGGGAAGCTTGCGCTTTGCTACTAAGATTAAAATTTAAAATCTAAAAAAAAGCAGCCATGGTTAAATTTTTATAAATTTTCTAAACTTCGCCAATAATAATAATTTTAAAAAGGAATCTAAACTAAATTTTTCCCCCTTTCAAAATATCACGTTGCTAAAATATAGATTTATAGAAGAAAAGCTATATAAAAAATAAATTTTCTGAACTTCACCATTTGTAATTCTCTGGGTTTTTAAATTTCACAAAGTTTCGATACTTATATTGATTTCTGAACTTCACCATTTTGTTTTTTGATACTATAAAAGAATTATTAGAAATAACATTGATAAAAAAAACATAAGTGATAACCAAAATAAGATGAAATTATTATTCAAATAATCAAAAAAATCCCCTTCTTAAATTATAGAGTTAGTTTGGATGAAGCCATTTCGTTATTCTTTGCAAATATTTTCTCTTCTTTGTTTACTTGGTTGTTATTTCTACACTGGATGTGTTTGTTAACTCAAGGAGAAAAGATTGGCCTATGCGAATGAAAGATGTGATTGCAAGGGCTTTTGTTTTTCTATTTATCCTTGCTTAATTCAGAGAATGACCATGTAAGAGGAAAATCTTCTGTAGTGGAAAAAATCGGAGGTGTCAGACTTATTACATACATAAATTCTTATTTAGAGATTTGACAATAATTGGTTCAAGGTCATAAAATACAGGCCTCATATTTAAGTTCTGGCAGAATGTATTTCAAGCATATTTCCCCTTATTTGAATTCCTAAATACCAAAAGGAATACGACTTTCGCCCTCTACCAAGTAATGACTTGACAGAGGGGGACGCTTTCGGGCCTGATTAAACCCTATCTTTTTACACCGGCTAACTTTAAACTGATGTCTCTTATCTTATTAAAGGCTGAAGTTATAGCACCGAGATTTTCAAAATATTAGAACTTTGCTTGTCTTCTAAATTTGTCAGATCAACACAGTATTGGATATGTAAAACCATTTCCATTCAGCTTCTTCCATTTTAGAGGTTGGTAACTAATCATACAAAATTAGAAAGAAACCTTGACCCTAAAATCAACTCTTAGATAGTTTAAGGGCGAAAAGAAAGGGTAGAATAATAGATGATCGAATGCATTAAAGAATAGAGGATATAAACAAAATAATTCAACAACTCATGTTTCTACGTATGTTACAATAAAAGTAATATTTATTATTATTATTTTGACACCTATTAACTCTACTGCTTTCGAAGATATTAGAATTAAGATATTCCACGTCTGTGCTATTTTATATGAAAGGAAATAGTGGTTTTGAAGTGTATTATCATTTGTTTACTGTTAGGTCGAAAACTTTGTTCTCGCATAACTTTTTTTAAAGTTTATTTATTTATAGATTTTTATTTGTAGATATATTTAAAAGTTCATTTATTTAGAGATTTATACAGTTTATGTTTCGTGGCCTAGTATTTGCTATGCCTCGCTTGAAAGTGCACAGTGACCTAAAGCCTAGGAAGACTAAGTCACTATGCACTTTCTAGTGAGACTTAGAAAAGCCTAAACCACTACATAGTAATTAGTCAGGCACCCGATATGATATCTAAAATTTCAAAAATTACCCATCAAAATCCCCATTACGGCCTTAAGACAGGTAGCCGACTTCTTGTAATCCTTTACCGGCGAATTTATTGCGTTCACTCGAATTTGTGAGCGTCGTGTTCTAACTTCTCTCTGCTATTTTCATTGCTTTACGATGCAATTTACGATGCAATTCCCTCTGGATACTTCAGTTTCATGAATGCTTTCTTAATGGATTCGAATTCGCCATGCAATGGCTTTCACTACAAATACAAATGGTCGTTAAATAAAACCTAATGACTATTCCTGTCTATGCTTTATAGTCGTGTGCACTTAGTCGCACGGGCCTCTATATCTCACTATGTCGGTCGGTCCTCGTTTTGCTTTTTTTTGTTTTGGTAATAACATTGTGACTATTAGGCTTATTTTACATTTGATTCCAAATGATATAATTGCCAAGGTCCTCTCAAGGTTAGCCCGCGAATTATTGAAAGTTTTGAAGGTCATAAGGTCATAAATCAGAATAAGTGAGAGCACGTGACTTTGATCAGCAGACCTTGTTTTCACTGTTTCGATATAAAATGAATAAAATCATCCTTTTTTTGTGAGGTACCTTTGATCAGAGAATTTAACCTTCTCATCCATCACCTCTTTGGACCAATGTGTCCAGGAAACGAATGCTCGGCTTCCTCTGAAAAAGGTATATTCTATATTGTCCTCCACCTCGTTTAGTAGTCCCAATTAATTATTTTCATCAGTACCCACTGGAATTACCTCTAGAACATCATCGTCATATCTTTAGCAATGTGAATCAACAAACTCCCACCTAACTCTCATTAATGTCTACGTCTCTTAAACCCCCATAAACAAACAAGCCATGACGGCATTAGGAGGCAATCCTATGGCTAGTTCACTGTGCTGCCTGTATTACTTTCCCTTAAAGTGAACTCACCAAATCTTAAACATAAATATAATAATAATAGGTATTTATAATGCGCCCTTCAGGGCGTTTAGGTCTCCCAGAGCGCAGGTTGTGTAGCGACTGTAGAGAAAGTTTACAGGCGAGAGAAGGCAATTCTGAAGAGATGAGTTTTCAGGAGACGTTTAAAAATAGCAAGGGAGGGAGAGGATCGGACTTCGGCAGGAAGGGCATTCCAGAGTTTAGGAGCACAGACTGAGAAGGAACGGTCACACATCGAGCAGAGGACAGAACAAGGACTATTCAGGATGGGAGCGAGGTTAGACCGGAGTGCCCGGGGAGTTTGACGGCAGGAGAGGGCAAACGAGAGATATGGTGGAGCCTCGAGGTTAAGGGCCTTGTAGGTGATAAGAAGAATTTTATAGTGGGTACGGAAGCGAATAGGTAACCAGTGTAGCTCCTGTAACAGAGGCATTGAAAGAGAGAACCGCGGGGGGCGAAGGAGGAGCCGGGCAGCATAGTTTTGAACTAGGTGTAGGGGGTGAAGTGACGTAGAAGGACGATTCACTAGAATAGAATTGCAGTAGTTTAAGCGTGAGTTAACGAAGGCATAAATAGCATTCTTATGGCCTTGTCGATCAAAATGGGATCGAACACGTGAAAAGTTGCGGAGGAAACCAAGGGAAGAGTTACAGATACGATGGATGTGCGGTTTAAAGGAAAGTTGCTCGTCGAAAATAACACCAAGATTACTGACGGTATCAAAGAAGGCGGTATTGGTTTACCCATAAGGTTAAGGGAGGAGAAGAAAGCTTTAGATTTCTCCACCATCGAAGCGGTCCCAACAAGGAGAACTTCAGTTTTTCGTGGTTAAGTTTGAGAAAGTTGGTAATTGATTGAGCGAGGGACACAGGGGACGAGGAAAGGTATATATGAGTCTCTTCAGCCTAGAGGTGGAAGGACAAGCCCAAATCGTGAAGAAGGGAGCCTAGAGGAAGCAAGTCGATGCAAAAGAGGAAGGGACCAAGGACTGAGCCCTGAGGCACCCCAAAATGAATGAGCACGGGCTCGGAGGAGAGGTTATCGAGCGGGACCAACTGAGTGCGGGAGGAGAGGTATGAGCGGCGGAACCAATCAAGTGCAGTGCCCGAGAGACCAAGGAAAGTGTGAAAAAAATCAAGGAGGAAAGTGTGGTCGATGGTCTCAAAAGCAGAGGAGAGGTCTAGGAGGACTAGAATGGAGGTACATACAACCCTTATCGGTTACTCTACGCTTTGAACCCCGATTGGTACATTTCATCGATATTGCAGTTAGAAATATGGTCATTAAGGCGAGAGAAAACCACTCTCTCGAGGATCTTAGAGAGGAACGGAAGCTGTGAGATAGAGCGATAGCTAGATGGTTTAGAGTGGTTAAGGTGTGTTTTTTTTTAGGATAGGACGAATTGAGGCATGTTTGAAGGAAGAGGGAACCACTCCCGTGGCAAGAGAATTGTTAATGAGATGAAGAATCAGTAGAAGTACAGCAGGGAAAATTTAGTAGAGGAGTTTGGGTGAAAATACGTCCTTAGGGGATCCAGATTTGTCGCTAAATCAGAGTCCTCCATGTTAGCTATCGCCTTCTGTATTGGCTCCAAAGCGCCAAATGCAGGGACATTAATAATTAACGCCTTCAAATCTCTCTCTGTCTCTCTCCTTGTCTCTCTCTCTGTCTCCCTGTCTGTCTGTCTGTCTGTCTGTCTGTCTCTCTTTCTCTTTCTCTCTCTCTTACTCTCTCTCTCTCTCTCTCTCTCTCTCTCTCTCTCTCTCTATATATATATATATATATATATATATATATATATATATGGTGCGGTTAAGGTAATGGCATAATTAGACAACTGCTCTGCTTCAGGTCCAGCAGGTGATCCTATCCTCCTTGAACTGGAGGACATAAAGGCGTGTCTTTGAAATCAGCTTTTTGGGGCTGATGGATGGGTCATCCCTAAGTGTTGTCTTCCAGTTCAAGGAGGATAGGATCACCTGCTGGACCTGAAGCAGAGCAGTTGTCTAATTATGCCATTACCTTAACCGCACCAATTTGTCTTAGATATTTTTCCATATATATATATATATATATATATATAAGTTATCAGATATTTATAAATTAATTATATGGGAAATGGGAAGATTGCTATATTATAACATCTTGGTACCGATATTTCTGGTAGGAACCCATTCTTAAGGATGTCAGATTATAAATATATATATATATATATATATATATATATATATATATATATATATATATATATATATATCTAAGCGAAGCAACCAAATATAAACATACAGTCTAACTCCAATGAAATCCTGCCCAGCGCAAGAAAAGCAAACAGAGGAACAGGTATACTCAGAGCTACCCCTAGCCGCTAATCACCTTTGGCCAGCAGCTGAATCCCCACCCCCCTCTCTGGCTACCTACTTCTATAACCTTTTATTATCTGGATCCAACCTACCTATACGTGTATAGCTCAGTTCGTAATTTTGTTAATACATTTTGTAACATATATAAACTGAATACTTTGTAATAATGCCCCATTGTAACTCTGAAGATGGTACTCGATGTATCGAAACGCGTCAGTTAAATTAAAAAAATTGCTAAATTACGTTAATTTACTTCTACCTTTGGCAAAATAACAAACATCAGTCTCTGATGAACTTCGGTACTCTTATCCACAGGTTAAACAATTAAGAAAAGGCGAATATAAGATAAATCGAGAAGATTAAAAAAGAATTAATAATTCGAAACTAGCGGTCGCCTTTAATAAAACATGCTATAATGAAAACATACTGCCAAAATTCACACACACATAATATATATATATATATATATATATATATATATATATATATATATATATATTTTTCTCTCTCTCTCTCTCTCTCTCTTTTTTCTCTCTCTCTCTCTATATATATATATATATATATATATATATATATATATATATATAAACCAAAAAATTGGAAACACGTTTAATAAAAAATAAAAATAAGTTTTCCCGAAAGTTAATTCTTTAAACTAATTCTTTATTTATATATACTTTTTATTATCACTTTCCTTCACCTTTGACTTCTATTTTTCCTTCCTTACTTATGGTCTTTACTGTTCATCATTCTTCTGTACACTTAAGGCAGCTTTCCTCAAGTCTCGCACCAGAAAAGTAAAAGGATAATTATGTGTTTTTCCTGTGCAGAGTTTGAAATCAAATTGTATATCTACTGTATATTTAGCGAAGCAGGATTCATTGAGATTATCCTGTTCCTGGCTTTGCGAAGCGAAGGCTGATTGGCAAATTTCAAGGAGATGAAAAGTTTGTGCTTCAAATTATGTAGGTCCCAGACAAACTAAGACGTTTAAGAAAGGAACCACTCCTACTATATTTATAACATTTACTCTCTCTCCTAGAAAATTCATGTGACGAATATCAGCCGAAATCTTAATCAGAAAATCATCAATCCTTGCATCTTTTAGTTGAAGAAGTTTCGCCCATTTTAATTTCTGTAGAACCTGAGCGAGGACAATCTGCATCGGCTAGTGCAGTTTTTTGATCCGGCTTTATCAACACTGCAATCTGACCATGGTTTGGTCAACGCCATCTTGTTTATGTGCCTAGCGAACTTAATCGCCAAACACGTATTACTGGTCCCCTCAGAACCTTAACTCCTTTGACACCAGTGAAGCTTAAGGGAGTAAACCTGTATTGGTGCGGTTTGTTGTTTGTAAAGACATAATATTGTGTCCATTTTTCTTTGCCATAAATGTCATAGGATAAATTTGCTTGGAGATGATGGATATCGAGATATTACCAAGCATTCTGAAATTAATTGAAAGGCAATAAATGAAATATTGCCTTAATATAACGCGAGAAAAACTCCGAAGAAATTATCCTGAGAAATATTAATAAAATGTAAATTAAGTCAAGTTGAGTGGAAGTTATATAGACGGATTATATGAATAAGGTTGAATTTAGGCTTGCCTGCTTCATAAATGATGAAACAGTTTAGGTCAGCTTAGATTGGGTGATATAAAGGATTGTTTTTTCAACTCTAAAGCAAAGGCCACCTTGCCTATTTCTACCAGAAATGTGAAGTTTATAGTTTAACTAGAGAGTATATGATAGAAAACAAAGGATGCTGACCAAAGTCCCGTGTTCTCAGCTATTCTGATTGATGACCTTACCCTGTTCATAACTTTCAATAATTCCCGGAATAACCTTAAGAGGAAGATAATATAAAACAACATTAGAGCTTCAAATTTCGTTAGAATCAGCCGAATAGTTATGATGTTATTGCCAAATAATTCCCAGGATATCCTTGAGAGGACCTTTTTAATTATATCATTCAAAAGAGAATGTAAAACAACTAAAGGGCTTCATATTTCGTCAGAATTGGCGGAATAGTTATGATGTTATTGCCAAAACAAAATAATTCCGGGCTAACACTGGGAGGACCTTGTCAATTATATCATTCAAAAGATAATGTAAGACAACATAGGCATTTCATATTTCGTTAGAATCAGCAAAATAGTTACAATGTTATTACCAAAACGAAAAAAGCAAAACGACAAACAACCTCTGAACTTAACACTATCATATAAAACTCACTAGAACATTTTTGATATAAAATCATTTACTCAAGTTTAAATATTCGCTACTTTCTTGATATTTTTACAATGAAAGTGAGAATTCTTATTTCCCATAAAATATATAAATCTGTTACACCATAAAAATTGATTTATTCTATGTATTTAGGTATCATTATTGTATAAGAATTACGGAATGATTTGCATAAAGAATCTCGAATATTCTCCTCAAAACTCTTATTTCCCTGCTTATTTCTTTCAGAGCGTCTCCCATAACTTAATTAACTATGTATTTCCTTTGACTCTTCTCCAATCGCCAACTTTGCACCGTGCAGTAAATACTTCTTGATGGGGTCTCGTCACTTCAAGCGTATACTGTTTTCTCCCTAGTATTAACGAATAATTGATTTGTCAATTTAATGAGCAAGATTAATTGAACTGTATTTACCTAAACTTCTTCGGAAACAGTAAATTATTTAATGGAATTAGAGATAATTCGATTGGGACAAACTTATCTCATCCAGAAATTGTTTGTTGCAGAAGTCATTTCCTATGTGTAATTTTATGCGATAACTACACTGAGGTGCAAACCTCTCTGATCGGTCTTCAAAATTTGGAAGTTTTTATTATATATTGTGAACTCTTGAGATGGATCAGATTCAATTTATCTTTTATCTTTTTAAAGAAGTTTAGAAAATATTAATATTATTAAAATGATTCTTACCTTTCCATTTTGTATTATTTGTTTCTGTGCCGATGTAATAAAATTGATGTGATTTGGAGAGAATCAGTGCATATACTGAACCATATATATGAACTATTGAGTAATAAAATTACCCTTGAAAAAATTGGACGAATATCCCTCATTCTCTGGTTGCAACAACTACCGATACTACTAAGACGAATCATGAGAATAATGGGATTAACAAAGAAGATCCTGAGGGATTTGGGAAGAATAGGCCATATGAATCATTTATATTCCTTAAAAGTATGGTACCATATATAGGAATATGTGCAATTAGAATAGATATAGTGGTTTATAGTTGGATTCTTTTATTAGTGGGATCAGCATCAAAATAGTATGGGTTGATTACTAATAGGTTATAAAATAAGCTTTGAAATAAAATTATTAATTTACTACATTATTTTAAGTGAAGAGTAAAACTAAAGAGATTAAAATGTTATATGATATATTGTCCGAAGAAAGAAGAATAGAAAATTGATGTGATAGAAAAAGATAAAATAGAATCCAATATATCATATATTCGTTTCTGCACTGCCAACTGACTTTCTTCGTCACCTTAAAATTTAAATTTCAATAATATATGTAAGTATATTTTTAAGAATATCGGAGGTTTTGAAGAATTGCGGTACCAATTGTCCCGAGCACTGCTATCCTTCAACTAAAAATACCAGCACAACAAAAGATTGATTGAATTGGTCAATTTGAAAATGCACGGATCAATCTCGCCTACCCATATTTCTAAAGTTAAGGTAGGGCTCTTTTCGTATTAGTGTGGTTGTTTGGATTTTGTCTTGTTTATGTTACGTTAATGGTTGTATCTATATCAAAATCTAGGGCTAAGTTACTAACTAAACTCGCTCATCAGACCAAAGCAAATAACTGCTTTAAAGAAATATTTAAATAATTTGTTTTTTTTCGCCTTTTATTTTCATATTTGATGTTTTGGAAGCTTTATTTTTCAAGTGGGCTAAACTGGGCTCCCTACTTTTTGAAATGTCTTTTTGGACGGATCTCCTTCTAAAACTCCTGAAATAGGGACCTAATTATTTGGAATGTTGAAATAAATAATATATAATTATAATCTTTGCCGTGACATTTTAATAGTTTTTTTTTCTCCGCAGTGATTAGCTAAGACGAGCTTATTGGAATTCAGAAGCCGAGAAATAGGGTCCAAACTCCCTCTTAATGTGTTACTTTAATCCCAAATCCCATTAAAATGAGGCCAAATGGAGCATGGAACCGGGTGCGCAACCAGGCGGAGAAAGGAGTTGGCCATTCCCGTGACCATTATGAGACGCTGAAATCTTAACTGTCGTGTGGAATAGCAAATTTGCAACGTCCAACTTCTGCCACATATTTTACTTTTCAGGTTTCTCTTTGAATACCTATGGGTGCTTTCACGTAGATTGGAATAGATTTTAGGTGCGTAGTTAGCCAAGTTGTAAGGTTGCAATGACTTATATTCCCCATTAAATTTAATTTTAAGTTGCAATGATTGTTTCTTCATTGGTCTTCGAAGGTTAAATGTAAATTAATGTAAAATACTACAATGCTTTTACATTTAAGAACATATTTACACTTATTCCAAGGAATAGTTTAAATATCTTTGGTTCAGTGGATTCCTTGGCTCTTATGTATCTATAGGTTGCCTGTTCTACTTTTTATAACTTTTCCCCATTCTATTTGGTATTGGGTTTTTCGTCTTATGGATCATTACCAATACCCATTTTAAGATGGTCAAATGGGAAATTTTCTTACCAGAAATTAGCCTAAATTTAGATGTTAAATTAAGTTTGATTGAAATTCATAATTAAAAATAAAGAATTAAAAGAGAAAGTGCCCTTGGGATAACACATCTTTACTAGTTTTCGTTGAACGTGCTCATTTGTACTAGGCAGTGAGAGGTTTGACAATAATTAAACAGCCCAAAATTTTAAATTTTATAATAAATAATTATTTTTACTTAGTCAGGTTTAAGAAGCGAGCATCTTTAATGAGGGGCATTTTCACATGGTGAAATAATAGGCACCGCTTATTTTTACTTTATTGTTATATTCTCAAATATACATCTTTAGTTGACTTAATCAAGAATTGCACATCTTAACGTAGACAAGCTTCGAAACTGTTCCTCTGATGAAATTTAATTATTATTATTATTTTATAGACCATGCAAAGAGCGACACTGAAAATTTCAGAAATTATACCACGAAGAGGTGTCAGCGCAGGTCAAAGAGCAGTATGAATGAAAGGAAAGAGAATTAAACAGCCTACGGTTACGCAACAAAAAGACATTAGCTGATCTTTTAAACTTACCAAGCGTAGGAGCAGTCACAATATTTGTGGGCGAGGTATTCCACAATCTCCAAATGCTCGCTAAAAGGCACTTAGAAAACTAAGATGTAGAATGACGAGCAATTTCGAATGTCATGGAATTTACAGTCTCAGAACACCAAGGAACTCTGGCTAGTTGATAAAATCTAGTAAAAAAATTATGTAGAGGATGATTCACATCATTCACTACTTTAAATAAAATACAAAGAGCTTTACAATCTCTACGATGGCCAATGTCTAAATCTAAATCTGATAGTAAAGTTTTTACAGAATTTAATGCACGATCAAGCAATCTCAGATGAGAGTCTACAGCATAACTTGATAGAGCAGAACAATTATCAAAATGAGGTAGAATAAGAAAAGAAACACTTGCGAAGAAAAACAGCCTCCTCATAATTCTTTTTAGATTTAGATTTACGAAGAATTGGAGTGTTCATCTTTTCTTACTAAAATTAATCAGAGTGTTCATCTTTACCTGGTCAAATTACATATGGGTTCATCGCTGAGTTCTAAAATTTAAGGGATGCACATCTTTACTTACTCAAGTTTAAGGAGTGCTGATCTTTACGGTGGGAAATTTAAGGAGTGCTCATGTTTATATACTCAAATTTAAGTGATGTTCCTCTTTACTAACTTATATTAAGTACACTTTTCAAAATTAACCTTCAGTCATCTATAATTGGCGTAATTTATGGAGAGTTCAGCCTTTTATTCTCAAAGTTAAGAACTGATCATCATTTATTAATCCAATTTAGGAAATAATTATCTTTATATGGTCATATTTAAGGAATGCTCATCTTTCCGGATGGGAGAAAATTAGGGCATGGATAGAGTAGAAGGGAAAACTATGCGGACAACTTAGATTTGATTGCTCTCTATAAATTAAAGCTTTAGTAGACGAGAGTTTTAAGGTCGCCAAGATTACGATCACTGTCGTGATTTACAGTGGAGTATGTATGTCCCTTTGATACGTACATGAGTAAATCCGTTCGACTTTTCTCTAAGAGTGCTCTAATTTAAATTCTTTAATCATGGAGGATTTGTATTATGATATATCTATTGCCATTTGCAGCGTTCGGGGATCTAATTAAACAACTCAGAAAAAATATAATTTTAATTATATAAAAGAATAAAATATTAAATCTTTAAATATACTTTCGCACGGAATGGGAAATAACAAAAAAATGGATAAGTTTGGGATTCTTTTTACCTTTAACTCAGAAGGACTAGACAGTTGGGTGACCTTGAAAGAGAATCTGCTCGCTAAGGTGAATTGTTGCGAGTTGGACTGGAGGTTACCTCGCTTCGACAAGGAGGGTTGAGAAAACAGGTGATCCTTCTCACTGGATAGTGGAGGTGCGTAGCGAGGCTGTTCGAAAAAAAAACAGCTGATGCTTTTCACTGGATTACCATCCAGTGAATAGCCTTTGGCAAGGCTATTCCAGTTGAAGATGTAAGTGAGGAGATCTTGGATAAACGGAAGTTATTTTGATCCCTGTGTTACCAATTCAAGCTTCTCGATGATGAAACTTAACCAAGAGGTGAATCTTTTCTCGAATGAGAATTCACGTTGGGGATTTCCTCTGGACGAGAATGATATGAAAGTTGGTCTCGATATCACTGGTCTGCTCTTCTAAGCGACCAAAGGAACGGCCTCGGGTGGGAAAGTCCCGCTCGGTTCCACTTATCTTCTTGATTCCCTGTTTGACTCAGAGTCTCGTCTTTTTCTCTCTATTGTTATGGGGATTCTCCTTCAATTTCCAAGATCAAACTATATATACGTCGATTATCCCTTGGGGAGGGAAGACGAAAGAGTTTAGGAGGGGCGAACCCTAACAAGCCCACAGTTAAGCCTCTCTCCAAGGGCATAAATTTTCAACGCGGTGACACTTCGCTCCTTCAGGTTTATGCACGAAGAAGGTGAGATTTCATCTCTTTGGCAAAAATAGACATAAACAATCAGAAGGAACTAAGCCTTAGGCAGCCAGATTTTCATTCTAAAGGCTCTCACGACCTCCTATGTTTATATTAACGGACCACGAAATCTACTGACTGAAATCCTTCTTTGCGAGCGACTTCACTTCTTGGGCAGCAGGGAAAGTGGGAGGGGGTAAAGTCTTGGCCCATGTGTAGTGTAACAGTTGACGCTGTATAAGCAAACTAACGTCTGCATGTCCTCGTTTTATTCATTCCTTTACAATTACTTTGTGCCTTTTCTAGCTTTTAATCTCCCAAATACTCGATTTAATTCACAATATTAACAGTTTCACTCTTTTTACTACATTCCTCACTCTTGTTTAACTTTTCAGCCACATCTCTACCATTGCATCCAAAACTTATTCGTTTTCTTTATTTATTTGACTTCTAAAACGTTGGTATCCTTCCTCCTTTGCTATTCTTTAATGTGATTAATTACTTTCCTCCCACAAGGTTATTGGATCCAGTTTTAAACTGGAAATAATCTAGGTGATTGGGTTTGCCACCGTGACATTAACAGAGTGGTAGGTTCCGCTTTAGAGAAGTCGAACTGTATACCTAAATCTCCTTTTCCTCTTCTAACGGAGAGCACACTTCTATCTTTGGTATTTTTTTTATAATAAATAAATAATACTAGAAATAATTATAGTATTCGTTTAACCTTTATTCATTTTCTTACCTATTCGTTTCGTAAACTTCATTTATATTACCAATTCTTCCTTCGGAAACGTCCTGACTTACCTAAAATGTTTGACCATTGGGCAAGATTGAACAAACTTTGACAGTGATGCTGGAATAAAAATATTAATTTTTGATATGAAATTATTCTTTATTGTCAATTGTAAATAAAATTAATGAGGTTTTTAAATAAAAAGAAATAATTATTTTGGGGTAAAATACGCGACGAGATCAACTGTTCCTCTAAAAGTGGTTGCTTCTCCTTTTATTGCAATTTGTAGCCCCTTTGTTTCTTTATCTTTGGAAGATTGTTTTTTACTGTTTATGATATTTAGTCAATTTCTAACAAATCTTGCAATAAAAAAAAATGTTTAAATTCTATGTAAAGCAAAATATTTGTGTCGTAGAAAACTTGTAAGGAATCTCTCGTAGTTCTCTGCCTAAATTAGGTACGAGCAATGATATCATGATATCATTGCCTCTAAAGGCATTTGATGGCGTTACATTTACAGTGAATTAAAAGTGAGTCTGTGATATCATGAGTGAGGGAGAAGTTATTAATTGGTCATCCTCTGATTATACAAAAAATAAGATTCAATGTGGCATAAAACGACTTATGACCAAGGGAGAGGACTCTCTTTTCATAAGTAAAAGAATAAGAATGGAAAATAATTATTTGAAAATGCTATTGTAGTGGGAGAACGGAGGTTTGTGCCAGAATCACCCGACGTCGTGTATTTGAGCGAGGAATATCAAGACGGAGCTAGATATCATGAGTATGAGGTACTGCTAAAGACGAGCGTTAGCAATAGTTTATGTGAACAAAAGGTGAACAAAGTACCAGACCTGGCCCAAGTAAGCGCCACCCAATCTGGCTGAGTGGAGTATGAAAATTACAGCCTATTCTTCAGCCCTTTTCTCAGAAACGGGATGTATAGAATATTGAAAAAGGGGAGTTGAGAGAGAAAACAAGAGAGAGCAAGATTGTAACTGAATATGTGTGAGGTGAAGTAGGTGGCCGGCGTTGTTTTGTAAATCTTTTATAATCATCGCACATGATAATTGGCTGCAGTTTCCTGCGATTGTTAAATTTGTGCGCCCCTCTCATCGAAGATCACCTCTGTTTGCTTGGTACGGAATGCAAACGTTTAAATATCGCCTTTAGGTGAGGGGAAGTTACTTATCAAACTACATCCTCGAGATGTCGAAAAAATAATTGCTCTGAATTGGGGCTTTCAGGGATAAATTCAACATACATACATCGCTTCCGTCGATCTATTTTATTCTAGAACCTCTTATCAAAACCTGGCGTGTAGATGCCCTCGTTGGTTAAGGCATAAATATAAAATTGTAAATTAAGTAGAGGAAGAAATAATTAAGATTTCGCCTTGCAAATTTCACCGAGAAATGTCATCGAAATGGCAGCACGAAATGTCAACTACCGCAAATTCCTCTTTTAATCTCAATACAGTGATGTGAAAAAGTGATCAGAATATTTAAATGCTTCCAGCCGAAATGAGAAGCGTCATCGCCTACTCAAGAATCTTGAGAGTAATTTAATAAAAAGACAAAATAAAGGGAATGGATGCTTGCCGCGATTTCTATAGAGAGTCCCCTGGGTGAAATAAGGAAAAAAATAAAATGACTCATGGTTCCTCTCCCTCCGCCGGAGTCCTGGGGACGGACGGGGCTGCTGCCGTATCGATGAACTATTAAGGCGAGATAGGCAAATTCAGCCCCGATGCATAAGGGCAGCTAAGCAGTCTGAGGAACTCCGAGTGGCAAGACCCTGTAAAGAAAATCCCAAAGAGTTTTTTGGATATGTGAACAGCCGTAAACCAATCTGTCGAACGATCGGCCCTTTGAGAAATAAGGAGGGGGAATTAAAGCACTTAGATGCAGAAAATGCTAACCTTCTCAACGACTACTTCTCTTCAGTGTTTACTGAAGAGTGTGGTCCCATCCCCCAGCCAATGGATTCCTACTCGGGGGAAAAGCTGGAGGATATGGACTTCACCGAAGGGTAAATAAAAAAGAAGATCAGTGCCCTAATGACGAATAAGTCACCTGGCCCGAATGGGTTTCTACCTAAAGTGTCGAAAGAAGTGCGCGGTCAAGTGTCACGACACCTGAGCGCAGTCTTCAACATGTCAATCCGGAGCAAATGCGTTCCTTAAGACTGGCGTGAAGTGGAGGTGGCTCCTATCTTCAAGAAAGAAGACTGTAGCCAACCGTCAAACTACCGACCTATCAGTCAGACTTCGATAGTCGGTAAACTCATGGAAAGCATGATGGTGGACCAAATAACGTCGTAGTTAGAGTCAAACCTGCTACTGAGGAGTTCCCAGGACGGCGGGAAACCCGTAGACTGCGTGGTCAGCTTATCGAAGTTTTCAAAATACTTCGAGGGTTCGACAATGTTGACTACCGAGATATTTTCACTCTGAGTGAGAACAGAACGCGCAATCACGGCTTCAAACTTGAACTGAAGCGTTACAACCGCAATTTGTGTGGAAATTTTCTCACCTACAGTATCTGCGGTAAGTACAACGCACTTCCAGTGAAAATTGTCAACAGTAAATCTGTTGACCAGTTCAAGTCAAGACTAGACAAAGTCTTGAAAAGTGGCCGTTTAGGGATGAAAAACAATTAAGCAGCCATGTGCCCACTCGATTGCTAGTCCAAAGGTACCCTCTCTAAATGAACCGTAAGGTCTCCTAGGTTACTTCCTTTCCTTGTTACTCCTTGTTACTCACCCGAGTGGGAAGTCCCAGACAAATACCAAAGTCTCAAATGCGCCTAGCCGAGCCTCAGTTACCGCAGAGCCCACCATAAAGACACTACCTGGCATTTTTGAGCCCGTTTGCTTCAAACGCTTTCTTGTTATTCGTTTCGCTGATTACATCATGTTGGCCAAGAGCGAACATGACCCGTTTCATGGACCTCATCGTTCTGGCGAATGCTTATGATCTCTCTAAGGTGGCCATGATTAGTGCCCTTCGGATACTTAATGGCTCCGGTGAGTGTGAGGTCACAATGTACTATAAACTTGGTAAAAGCAGTGGTTTTCGCGAGGGAACTCAAGGAGTACTCCATAGAAGATATCACTTTAGAGCTGGCCGAAAATGAAGGGGTCAAAGTCGAACGTGTGATGACAAAACAGAGAGGGGCCTCGAGATCCACCCTTACACTCAGTGTCACATTCCACTGTGACAGGCTCTGTGAGTCGGTGCTTGCTGGTTCGTATTGATATCACGTAGAGGCATTCGTGGCACTGCCACGGAGATGTTACTACTGCTACCGCTTTGGCCATATGAACGCTCTTGTTGACATGCAGAGTCGGGTTACCCGAAGTCTATGTAACTTACTCCAAGGCCGCACACGATAAGTCAAAATTGTAAATGGCCAATTGTGCTAATTGTGTAGAGCCGTACTCCGATTCTAGCTCTTTAGGCTACGGATCGTCTCTAATTTTCTTAGGCTAAAGCTTTAGTCATGACACACCTGGCGCTGCCTGTGACGTCTTATGACTTAATTTTAAAAAAAGAAACCTTCTGCTCATGGTCCCGCCAGGCCTACGAGACTGGTCGGTTCCGCACCCATTCGGAACCCTATGCGCGTTCTACCCAACATGCGCGCTCTTCTGGTATAGCTGGCGGTACTTATAATTTGCTCCTACCTCGGCAAAATCAAGGGCTTCTGCCACTTTCCCAGCGTGACTGTTTACCGTTATGTAAAAAGGCCACGTACCTCCACCGAGTCGTTAGACTCACATGAAGTAACAGCCCAGAAGGTGGTTGTGAGGCCCTCTTCCGGTGTTCCTAAAGCTGCCACCCGAGAGGAGGACAGCAACATAGGAGCTTCGGCTCCTACGGCCTCAGCAAAGGCTGGGCTGATTTGATCGAATAGTTATTGTGTTTGCTTTTTGCAATCCGCGGAGAGATCACACTACCTCGGCCACTTTCTACCCGATCTCTATAACCTCCTGCATGGGCAAGTTGATGGAGAAATTTGAAAATGTAAGACTAGCCTTTTTTAGGGGAAGACCGAAGGCCACCTGTCTTCCGCACAGTGCTGCATCCCCAAGTTCAAATCGACGCCAATGTTCTGCTGCTACTGGAATATGCCGTCTGGGAGGCCTTTTTTCGTAGAAAGCCTTGGGCCAAGGTTTTTGCTTGGAGAATGCCTATAATACCACATGGCAATACGGTATCATAAAGACTCTCCACACAATGGGGGCGAGGGGAGGCCTCAAAATCTTTATTTCTGAATTTTTGCGAGATCGTTGATTCAGCGTACGGTTGTAGGGAGCCCTCTCCGTCCCAATTTATTCGGAATAGGGTGTCCCACAGGGAATTGTGCATGTTGTTACACCCTTTGCCCTAAGCATCAACTCGTTTACATCGGTGCTGCTGGAAGATGTTCTCGCAACGCTCCACGTGAATGACCTTACGATCTCTTCTCCTGCGCCACAGATGCTAAATCTAGAGAGTCAACTGTAACATCATCTCTGCTGAATCACAAATACCGTCATCCATGGCTTTACACCGGCCCTGAATCATTTCTAAATGGGGTTTGAATGTAAGTGGATGATTCTCAACCTTTCCTTGGGTGATTATTTGACCAACGTCTCACCAGAAAGGCTCAAATTCGCAGGCTTATAGTATCTTATCTTCGCGCCATGAACATGTTTTGTTCCTTGTCGTTCAGCAGCTAAGGTGCTTATAGGGCAAATGCCTTATTTTTTTATCGATCCTTTGTCCATTTAAAGTGAATACGGATGCAGGTCTATTCATCTGTAGCCAAGTGAGTATTGTGGAAGGTGAAGTCGATCTTTTCCACGGGTCTCCACCTAGCGACTTTTCACTTTTCACCTGTATGCGTGAGCCTTCCGCCTCTGTCAGTCGCCAATAGCTCTCATTGCATTCGCAGCCGATCTCGATGGTGCCTCTGCCGCCGAGAGATGCCAATCATACCGTAAGCCCTTTGGGTTTACGACTAGAAAACTGCTTCGAGAGCTCAGTGTAGCTCTTGGGCCAGTGGTGCCGCTGATTCCACCCAGGAGGCCACCCTGGAGGGTACCACCTTTAACTATTTGTCGCCACACCTCTGCTCCCAAAGCATTTGCAGCACCGGCAGCATTGCGTTCGACCTTTTGGGAATAGAAAACCTTGTCTCAAGCTGGATCCGTGCCACAGTATACGTTGGCTCCAAGTCCCAGAAGACGGTCGATTTCCACGCCGTATCCCCTCTGTTTGAAGTAAGTAGAGCTCTACCAGGCGTTGCGTCTGTCTTCACGACAAGTTGATTACAATACACCACTCAGTACGGAAAATAACGCATCGTGTTCGGTTTGGAGACCGGATTGTGATCTATAGAGAATCACAAAACGGCCTGAGTTATCTCGGGGAAGGGGCTAGGTAAACAGACCAGCGTTTAGCTCTTTTTCACATTTAATACATGGCTTGAACTCGGGTAGCCATCCGGGCTGCTTAACAAAGAAGCTCGGAGAGGGCCGAAGGGAACTTAAAGTTGCTGGCCATAAAGCCACTACTGATTCCATGATCCTTCCCCTAAATGCTTCGATGTCTTCAGGTTGCTTTCCGTCCTCTTCAAATCGATCACACTCACGGGACCTCGCCATTTGTTGGAGCGCTCGCCCGGACCTCATTGCGACGACTGCGTAATTCCCCAGAGTGTTCGGCACATTCTTGTTGAATTTCCCAGTCTAGTTATAACACACGCGTTAACTCTCCTGGTACCAGGACAAGCGGTGTCGCTACCGATTGTCTCTTGTACTTAGGAAGGATCCTGTACACAGACGTGTGCACTATATGAGTTTGGAAGAGGCTGCATCCTCCCTTATATTTGGCTCTCTTTGTTGTAGGTCGCATTTTCCTAAGCCGGAGAGATGCATGCCTACATCCAGTGGTGTATTGCGCTTTCTTCTTGTTGCTCTTTTATATCTAGGTTTGCTTTTGTTTTTGCTTGTTTATTAGCCTTTTTTCTGTTTTTTATCTTTGTTATTGTTTTTTTGCATATTTTTACTTGGATTTTATTCTAGTCAATTATTAAGCCGTAACCTCATTATGGCGATATTTGCGCAATAAGAAGGCTCCAGATGGGCTCTTATAAACATCGTGTAAACCAAAGAAAATATAAATCCAGGAATGCTAGAGCTTAAAGGACATATAAAAACCACCTGAACTCATGATAGTCATGATAATGCCGTCATTCTTACTCCAGAAAACAAATTTTACTAATAAAATACTAATTTGCCCTACCAACAATCACTCTTATGCAATGCTAACACAATCAGCTGTTTATAAATATGATAAAGATTAATGTTGTGCAGCTGTAGTAAAACTGATGGATAAAATGTTATTCACTGAATATTATTACTACTACTCCAATTATTCTTGTACCATTAACATAATGATTAATCCCAGTAGAATAATAAAAAGTACAGCAATAATGATTGTGTAAGACTCAGCACATACGCACAGTAATGACCACTCACTTATGATAGTTTCATAAGATGCACTCCTTTGGCCTACATTCCAAAATTCTAGCCTACACGTTCTCTAAGCGTCAACTTGATTCACGGAGATTGAATTGCTTTCATGTGTTCGGCAAACGGGCCTCGCATTGGCGCGCGGTCCAGGTTTAGTGAGAAACCTATCTTTGTTAATGAGGCTCTCGGATCTACTTTTGCTTCCCCTTTGGGATAGAGAGTGTCACTCCAGTTAAAAGAATGACTTTCTAATGGGAATAAACAATAAACTGGATTTAGGAGGTCTGGTGCGTGTCCTCCTGTGATTATCAGTGCTTCATTTAAAATATAGTTTACTAAACTTACCAACTAATTCTACACCTTTCTCCTACAGAGAAAAGAGAAGAGACGACCAATGATCAACTTTCGCAACAACATCATCGTTCGTCGACTGACTCTAGTTACATGCGAAGTGAGAGTATCAACGAGATATCTCAGAATGCTTGAAAATAGTTGGCTTTATTTATTGAATAAATAAGTTATATACCCTATTTTATACGCTTCATAATCCCCTCATTTTATTTTAGAGGACTTCTATAATCCGTTATATCATATAAATTCACCAAAAAATAAAAATATTTTAAATTAAGTAAAGTTCCTTGTAACTGTTTCAAGTAGTTGTCTGGATAGAGGAGAATTATCAAACGACTCAGACAACTGCTGTAGTATTAGATATAGAATATAAGAGACAAGAAAGAAAGGAGGAAAGAAGTATGGAAAGAAGGAAGGAAAGGAGTTGAGTGTAATACTTGGCTTCTCTTATCTCGTATTGATAAACGCACCTTTGTTTAAGTGTGTGCCCATCTGTTTTTTATGTACTTTTGAAATAAACTGTCATCGCCATGTTATTAAGTTTTCACAACGTTGGTATTGTTGTCCTTGCCATTCATTCACATCCTCGTTGGATTATGCTACTTTATATTGTAAACCAAATTTACCTACTTCAACAAACCCGTTTCAGTGACATGTAATTTGAAATTTTAATGTTGCTTACTTGTGAAGAAGCGAAAACCAACGAAAGCATCTCCACCAGAAGTGATTTCATGTTGAGATGAGCGAAGTTAAGCAAAACGGAAAAAGTTTGTTCTACACTGGAAGGATACGCAACTCTCCATAGTGAATTAAGTTCTACAATTAAGGTCCATTCATCTACGTCGGTTATTGCTGGGATAGTCAACTATGGCCCAGCAACTTTTCAAAAAGGGAAGCAATAGACTGTCACCAACATTTAAACAAAAGTAAATGGTAAATCAAGACGATGTTTTTTATGTAAGCCTTCAACCTAAAATAGAAATGAAGGATATATACAAAAATGGATACACCATGGAGTAAAATAAAAAAGTATAATTATAAAAGGAAAATAAAAACTAACCAACTTGTCTCAAGGAGAGAAACTGAATGATTCGAAAAGTGAATATTTGAATATAGCTAAAGTTGGACAGTTCAAAACAATGCGCAGTTAAACAATCTTTTCACTTCAATGTATAGAAAACCAGCCCACAAGTTGTAGAATCATTGTGCTTATAATAAATGCTACATATAACTGAAAATTAAACTTATCCACACCCTGATATTTTAAAAATTCATCATTCGTGTTAAATTAACAAATTGAGGGAAGGAAACAGAGGAAATATAAAATAAAATATGCTACAAAGGATTATTTACCAATAAATTAATCTCTGAATTAAATCAACTTGTCAAAGAGTTGCTCATAGTCTGGTCCAATAATTATTTTAGTCTTTGATCTGTACACACCGCTTTTGTTTAAGTCGAAGGTATTGAGACCCTATGACTCAATCTACGATCATTATATATATATATATATATATATATATATATATATATATATATATATATATATATATATATTATATATATATATATATATATATATATATATATATATATATATATATATATATATATATATATATATATATATATATATATATATAGGCTTTAATTCTTACTGAAAGTGAGAAGGCTGGTTAGAGGCGGGTTGTGCCACGGCCAGGATTCTCACTATAAAAGTCACACTTGTTACTGGGGGAGGTTTGTGATTGTTAAATTCTAAGAGTGCATAAAACAGATTAAAAAAAATAGCCAAAGGGATTCTTAATTAAAGTCTTGCCAAGGGTACGTCAAAAGGAAGAGCCACCAAATAAATACACGAACAAAAATAAACTTTAATTTACACCAAAATAATAATTAGTAGCAATAGTAAAACGGGCATTTAAGTAAATAAGGATTAAATATTAAACACCGATTAGTCCGGGTTGACAGCAATTATAAATAATAATATCATGGAATGACAATTGAATTTCCTTAAAAAAAGAGGGAAGGATAACACTGACGTTAAGCGCCTAGATGTATAATGACCCAATGGGAGTATCAATCACTGTTAATTAAATAGGTAATTTAAGAATAAAGTTTCACTGGGTTTACAGATTACCATTAATTGTGATGGATTGGAGAGACAACTACTCAGGTCCAGACGGGGTGGTTCGGGTAGCGTTAACCCGAGTTCTCGGGGAAAGAGGGGATAAGAAGACGGGTTTGGGGCTTCTGACTGCAGTTCCAGTTAGATCACTCCTAACTTGATGTGACATTAACAAATAGTTACTTCCAGTAACTATTTGGATGTTCCTTTTTCTTTCTCAAGTTACGTTGAGCAACAGAGCGTATTCTTCTAGTCACAGACTCTGCGAAGCGGGATTTGCCTCAGGATCTCTTTGAGACAGCGACCAGGTTAACTCAGCGGGTGCGCCTTGGCAGTCGATACGTTACGGCAACGACTCCCGTTCAACGTAAGGATTACGCGAGTAGGTCTGGAACACTTCTCCTGAGGGATGAACAGCGTTGTCATTTATACCGGGGACTGTGTGAAATCGAGAGAGATATTCCCTATACGACAATTCGCTTATGGCGGTGCCTTCTGGGAAATCTCCTTGGTATCATAAAGAAGGCAAATAGAATTTAGGCTTCTCTGTGAGATAGGCCTTCTTCCGTCAGACTTCCTGTCGCCTGTTGGTTTTTTTTTAGCGCGGATAACGACTTAGGTCAGTGGGAAAGCGGAGGACAGCGGTAGAATGTCGGAGGAGGGGGGGGGGGAGGAGACGAAGGTCAAATAAAACGACAAATCTCTTTCGTTCCCACGATCGCCTGGCGGCATGTGAGTATGTACGTTCCATACCCTCACATTCGAGGAACATTATTCCGCCATTAAATAAGGAAGAATGTGGAAGATAACTTCACCGAGGGAATTTGTAATTATCTTCCTCGACTTGAACAATTGAGTCGGTAATTTTATCAGAACCGTTAGGACTTTATCTTAGTATCTAATGGCTACAAAATACTACTGTGTCGTAGAATGACTCCCGACGATACCATATATATCACTATTCGTTGAGGGAACTTCTTTAATTATCTCTATAGTGCGTTACTGTCTGGCGGCCGATATTATGTATCTTCGATATGCTTAAGAAGTGGAACTGAGCTCAAGGATAATAATATTGCTATCATTAATAAAATAGAGTTTTATTAATAATAACTATCAACAAACACAAGACGGAAAATATTGACATAAACAGAGAATTGAAAGGGTCGGGGGGGCTCGGCTAATCCGAGGATTTAAAGGATTTCAAAACGTAAAACAAATATAGAGTTAAAGAGATGGGATGGTTTGATAAACCATTTAAAGCACAGGATAGAATTGACGAAAGGGATCAATACTCAAAGGTGACGTTTGGCTTACGTAACTTTTACACTAGTGGTGCAGTGGAAGGCGACTTGAAGGAATATTCGGTCCGCTGGCAAGTTCCAGCCGAAGGGGGGAATAAGATAATCCTGACGTGGCGTCTTGGGAAGGAGAACCGTTTCTCGACGAATGGCTTGAAGAACAATGGCTGTTCTACGTTGTTCTCTTCTGAACAAAGGGAAGGTGAGAACCGTCTCTTGTCTACGGGCTCAAGAACAATGGCTGTTCTAATGCTGTTCTCCTCTGAACAACAAGGGGGGGGGTGAGAACCGTTTCTTGGCGAAGGGCTCAAAACGAACAATGGCTGTTCTCCTGTGAACAACAGGGGGGGGGGGGTGAGAACCGTTTCTTGGCGAAGGGCTCAAAACGAACAATGGCTGTTCTAATGCTGTTCTCCTCTGAACAACAAGGGGGAAGGGTGAGAACCGTTTCTTGTCAACGGGACTCGAGCGAACAATGGCTGTTCTAATGCTGTTCTCCTCTGAACAACAAGGGGGAAGGGTGAGAAACGTTTCTTGGCGAAGGCCTCAAAAGAACAATGGCTGTTCTAGTGCTGTTCTCCTCTGAACAACAAGGGGGAAGGGTGAGAACCGTTTCTTGTCAACGGGACTCGAGCGAACAATGGCTGTTCTAATGCTGTTCTCCTCTGAACAACAAGGGTGAAGGGTGAGAACCGTTTCTTGGCAAAGGCCTCAAAAGAACAATGGCTGTTCTAGTGCTGTTCTCCTCTGAACAACAAGGGGAAAGGGTGAAAACCGTTTCTTGTCAACGGGACTCGAGCGAACAATGGCTGTTCTAATGCTGTTCTCCTCTGAACAACAAGGGGGAAGGGTGAGAACCGTTTCTTGGCGAAGGCCTCAAAAGAACAATGTCTGTTCTAGTGCTGTTCTCCTCTGAACAACAAGGGGGAAGGGTGAGAACCGTTTCTTGGCGAAGGCCTCAAAAGAACAATGTCTGTTCTAGTGCTGTTCTCCTCTGAACAACAAGGGGGAAGGGTGAGAACCGTTTCTTGGCGAAGGCCTCAAAAGAACAATGGCTGTTCTAGTGCTGTTCTCCTCTGAACAACAAGGGGGAAGCCTTGGGGACTTGGCGTCACGGAAGGCTCGAACCTTTGGCACTCAAGGAATATTGTCCTCCTTCTGGACAAGTGATGGTTAATCTCGAGGTCGAGGTCCCTTGGCGCACAAAGGGAGAGAGGGTCGTGGTGATGTTTCGCGACGAAAATCTGGATCTCCAATCTGATCTTAGTGGTAAAGTTTCCATATAAATAGCCAGGACATCTCCTTGGCGTGGGGGGACAATAGAGTGGGAGCTTCGAGGGAATGCACAGCCGGGCCGGAGAACAATGCCTTATCTGCCCATAAGCCTAACTCAATCTGGCGAGGTCGGCGTATGGGGGCGAACGGGGGGACGATAACCTTCTTGTTTAAACATTGACATCCGGTAGCTGTGATAAGACTCCAAGCTTCGAATCGAAGATGCACGTGGGCAGCATCGTGGTTTTAATTAATATGGGATAGGAGTTGAAATTAACGCAGCTTCAACTCGTTCTATCACACCCCTCCATTCCAGGGGAAGTTGTCACTTCGAAAAAAAGAGAGAGAAGGGACAACGATAGAGCTCCGTTGTAGGGAACTCGTTTTCTTGTACCAACCGTACCTTCCTGCACCTAACTAGTATTACCTCAATACATATGATTATTTTGATCTTTAGATTACAGGGAAAAATAACCTTTAATACAACTTAATAAAAAAAAGGGGCATGGAACAATGAAATAAAAAAAAATTAGTACATACGGGACAAAATAATTTATACGTAAATTAATAAGAACAAATATATATACATCAAAAAAATTAGACATTGAGCGTTACAAAATTCAGACATATACATTAATTAACTATATTACAAAAGAATCTTAAATTAAGTCGTACAAGACGGTATATACCTACATGGAGATACTAATCCTATGAATACAATTATTCTACGCTATTCGGTAACGCATTCCTACTGAGTGCGTCAGCGACCTGGTTATCGGAACCTTTGATATAATTTATTTTAAATTGATACTCTTGCAAGAGTAAACTCCAGCGCATGATGCGGCCGTTTGAGTGTCTCAAATTCCTAATATAGGCTAACGGACGGTAGTCGGTTCCTATTCGAAATTCTTTACATATCAAGTACAGCTTGAATTTGTCTATGACCCAGATAATTGATAGAGCTATCTTTTCTCTAGTGGCATATCTCTTTCCGCGTGGTAATAATTGACGACTAGCATATGCAACTGGATGACTCGTTCTGTCATCCACGTATTGAAGGAGTACACCTCCAATGCCCTCGTTGATCACGTCGGTCTTAACCCCAACGGATTTTTCCGGGTTGGGCAACTTAAAAATGGGGGCAGAAATGAACTTACTTTTGAGCTGATTACAACGGGAAACAGCGACATCATTCCAACGTAAACGATCGGGGAAATTCTTTTCCTGAAGGGGGCATAGGGGGTCAAAATTGCAGCGAAATTCGGAACAAATCGCTGATAGTGAGAAGCTGATCCTAGGAATAATCTTAATGGCTTCTTGGTAATCGGGAGGGGCATGTCGGCGATTGCCTTAATCTTGTTCTCGTGGGGACCTAACTTGCTTTGTCCTATTTTGAAACCCAAATATTTGATGGTTTCGTGGGCAAAATGGCATTTGCTGGGGCCAATGGTGAGGCCATTTTCACGCAGTCGCTCAAAAAGAGCTAATAGGGCGGGTAAATGGTGACTCCATTTAATTAGTTCTTGTAGCTGACTCTTCTGACGTGGTGTCAGCTGCGCGTCACTATCCAGGTCAGAGGGTTCCAAAGACTCGCCCGGTAGGGAAGGAGGAGGGTAATCGGCATCAGGTTGGATGCACACTGTCTGGATTACCTTAAAGGACTCCGCAGGGTAATCTTCTTCAAGCGCCGATGTTTCGTCCAGTTCTACGAAGGTATCTCCATGGGCGCATTGGGGGTACTTTTTTTCTTGGGGTCCACGGACAGTCTCCATGTCTTTGTCTTGGGCCTTATTACCTAAGGGTGTTAGTGATTCACACTCCTCTTTTGCCGTCCTAAAGTCTTGGTTAGGGGTCTCCGAGAAATCAGACGGTATCGGGGTTCTGATGGGGACGGGCTCCTGGGCTTCTTTCTTATCTCGGCCTTGAGGAAGGGCGGCCTGAAACACAGGGTCGAAACTTACTTGGGGGCTCTGTCCTATAAGTACGGAACAGAATTGTATGGGTGCTACAATGATTTCGGCCCAGCTATTATAATATTGACACTGCAGGTAACATCTAACGACGGGGAATCGGTTCGCCCGCCCAAGGTGGTCATGTACCACCGCAAATTTTTCGTGGTTAGAGGCCACTGGGAGGAGTTCGTCGGACACGATGAAACACGTACATCCTGTGTCCCTGACGAGAGTCGATACTCGGCAGCTGTCCACGCTGCCCTCCTCATATTTCAAAGTTCCCGATGAACTTTTATCAAAAACAAAATTTACCTGGTGGCCTGACGGAGGGGGAGAAGTTTCTGCTTGGGTCTGTACCACCGGGGGAGCCGGGGTTGTATTAATCTGGTGAACTTGGTGGGCTGGTCCGCTTTTAAGCCGAGAATTTTGGGGGCAATTCCAGCTCATGTGGTTTTCTACACCACAGATGAAGCATATGGTTGGTCGCTTCGGGAAGAGAGATGGAGGAAAAGTCTTAACGGGAGGTTTGGAGTCCCGTTGTTGGTTTTGGGGAAAGAAGTTTTGGGGTTTTACGGGGCTCGGAAACTTTGTCAGATTTCCTGGGAAGGGGCGCGAATCCTTCCTTCTTTCATCTCGTTGGATTTCTCTTTCTCGTTCTTCTCGTTGTATTTTTCTTTCTCGTTCTTCTCGTTGTATTTCTCTTTCTCGTTCCTCTCGTTGTATTTCTCTTTCTCGTTCCTCTCGTTGTTTTTCTCTTTCTCGTTCTTATCGTTGTATTTTTCTTTCTCGTTCCTCTCGTTGTATTTCTTTTTCTCGTTCCTCTTGTCGGATTACTCTTTCCCTTTCTCTTTCTACCTCTTTTCTTTGATATTTTTCTTCAATCCGAGCTAGTTTAATCTGATGGTGAAGGTACACTTGTCTTATCCATTCCTCTTATGTACTTATATACTTAATTAGTTCTTTTCCGGAAAGTCTCAAGGATTCTCCTTGCGCTTTAAAGATATCGAACTCAGTCATCTTTGCACTTGGGGGCGCACTAGTCAACCAACTAAAATTCCTTGCAACAAGAATTATGCCTCTATAGAATTAGCCTACCTAAATATGGGCACTGACCTATTCGTACTTGGTTTCTTACTCTAAATAACCACTGACTAAAATCACAAAAAACACAAACAAATTATTATCACAGTTCCTTGAGCTACTCCAGCTTCTTAAGTTTTTTTAAAATAAGGGGATAGCAATCGTTAAAACAAAAGGGAACTACTATATTCTATTATTATAACGAATAACACTATGCTTTACTCGACTGAGACCAGTGTTTGCAAAGATATAGCGTTAAACCCCACACCTGACACCAAATTTAAATAGTATATATATATATATATATGTCGTAGAATGACTCCAGACGATACCATATATATCACTATTCGTTGAGGGAACTTCTTTAATTATCTGTAGAGTGCGTTACTGTCTGGCGGCTGATATTATGTATCTTCGATATGCTTAAGAAGTGGAACTGAGCTCAAGGATAATAATATTGCTATCATTAATAAAATAGAGTTTTATTAATAATAACTATCAACAAACACAAGACGGAAAATATTGACATAAACAGAGAATTGAAAGGGTCGTGGGGGCTCGGCTAATCCGAGGATTTAAAGGATTTAAAAAGGTAAAACAAATATAGAGTTAAAGAGATGGGATGGTTCGATAAACCATTTAAAGCACAGGATAGAATTGACGAAAGGGATCAATACTCAAAGGTGACGTTTGGCTTACGTAACTTTTACACTAGTGGTGCAGTGGAAGGCGACTTGAAGGAATATTCGGTCCGCTGGCGAGTTCCAGCCGAAGGGGGGGAATAAGATGATCCTGACGTGGCGTCATGGGAAGGAGAACCGTTTCTCGATGAACGGCTTGAAGAACAATGGCTGTTCTACGTTGTTCTCTTCTGAACAAAGGGAAGGTGAGAACCGTCTCTTGTCTACGGGCTCAAGAACAATGGCTGTTCTAATGCTGTTCTCCTCTGAACAACAAGGGGGGGGGGGTGAGAACCGTTTCTTGGCGAAGGGCTCAAAACGAACAATGGCTGTTCTAATGCTGTTCTCTCCTGAACAACAGGGGGGGTGAGAACCGTTTCTTGGCGAAGGGCTCAAAACGAACAATGGCTGTTCTAATGCTGTTCTCCTCTGAACAACAAGGGGGAAGGGTGAGAACCGTTTCTTGTCAACGGGACTCGAACGAACAATGGCTGTTCTAATGCTGTTCTCCTCTGAACAACAAGGGGGAAGGGTGAGAACCGTTTCTTGGCGAAGGCCTCAAAAGAACAATGGCTGTTCTAGTGCTGTTCTCCTCTGAACAACAAGGGGGAAGCCTTGGGGACTTGGCGTCACGGAAGGCTCGAACCTTCGGCACTCAAGGAATATTGTCCTCCTTCTGGACAAGTGATGGTTAATCCCGAGGTCGAGGTCCCTTGGCGCACAAAGGGAGAGAGGGTCGTGGTGATGTTTCGCGACGAAAATCTGGATCTCCAATCTGATCTTAGTGGTAAAGTTTCCATATAAATAGCCAGGACATCTCCTTGGCGTGGGGGGACAATAGAGTGGGAGCTTCGAGGGAATGCACAGCCGGGCCGGAGAACAATGCCTTATCTGCCCATAAGCCTAACTCAATCTGGCGAGGTCGGCGTATGATGGCGAACAGGGGGACGATAACCTCCTTGTTTAAACATTGACATCCGGTAGCTGTGATAAGACTCCAAGCTTCGAATCGAAGATGCACGTGGGCAGCATCGTGGTTTTAATTAATATGGGATAGGAGTTGAAATTAACGCAGCTTCAACTCGTTCTATCACATACTGCTACGTCAGTTTCTCTAATTTACATATTTTAAAACAATACAAAACAAAAAAAAACACATACAGAGTACAAGCAAAAAATAATTATATATACAAAGAGATACACACCAAAATAATTAATTGACTATTAATCGCTATCTGAAATCGGGTTTCTCGAAAGGCTATCTGCGAGTACATTGTCAGACCCTTTTCTTTTAGATACCTGATTTCATAACGGTACTCAGCTAGCAATAATGACCAAGACATTAGCCTCCTGTTTCGTTTTTTACAAGTTTTTAACTAGGCTAACGGTCTATGATCAGTCTCTATGAGGAATGGACGATCTACCAGATAGAGCTTCCAGTTTTACCGTAGCGTACGCCTTTTCGCGAGCCGTCAGTCGGCGACTCGCATAGCTTATAGAAGAGAAATCTTGGTCCTCGTCGTATTGGAGTAATACGCAGCCAATACCCAGTTGGGAGGCATCTGTCCGTACGCCAAATTTATTCTGAGGGTTCCGCAGTTTTAAGATCGGGGCGGAGACTAGCTTCTCTTTGAGTTCTTAAAAGCACGCTTTGGCGTCGGGGTTCAACTTGAGGGGATCCGGGAGTTTCTTTTATAGCAGATCGTTTAGGGGAGCTGCTACAGAAGTGAATTGGGGTACAAAGCGGCGGTAAAACGAAGCAGCACCGAAGAAAGTCCGTAATTGTTTCTTGGTGCGCGGTATTGGGCATTTTTACAATAGCCTTTACCTTCTCTTTCTGTGGGGCCAGATGAATTTCGCCTATTTTAAATCCAAGGTATTCTATGGATTTTTAAGGAAAATGGCATTTGGAGGGTTTAATCGTTAAGCATGATACTTTAACGTTCTAATAGCGGGCGGCGGGACAAGATATGGTCGTTCCATGAACGTGTAGCCACATACACGTTATCAAAATAAAAAGAAACGTTTTTTAAACCGTCTATTACACGGAGCATTATGCGGTTGTAGCTACTGCAGGCAGTGAGTAGGCCAAAAGGAAGACGAGTGAATTTCATTAAACCTTTGTCTGTAGGAAAGGCTGTTAGTTTCCTCGCTGATGCCTTTAGGGGGATCTGATAATAAGCCTTACATAAGCCTTATCAGTGATGTAGGCGGCTCCTTCGAACAGGTGTAAATTTTGGTCGATTAGGGGGAGAGGCTCGGTGTCAAACACGGTAAGGGTGTTTAGCTTCCGAAAATCGACGGATATCCTAAAAGACTGGTCTGGCTTGCGGACCATGACTATTGGGGAACAGTAGTCGGACGTAGATGGCTCGATAATTCCTAATTGCAAAAGATTGTTGACTTCCTCATTGAAAGCGTCTCTTAGGTGCACCGGTACGGGATAGGGCTTACATCGCACAGGTTCGAGCGTAGTGAGGGCGATATCATGTTCGAACTGAGTCGAGCATCCTGGTGACTCGCAAATGACGTCACTAAATTTTTCCAAAAGCACCATCATTTGGTTCCTTTGGGCAGGGGTGAGGTCGGAGTTTACATCCAACTCGGGGAAAGGTTTTTTTTTGGGGGGGGGGGGGCAGCTTGAACGGGGAGGGGACAATCTTCGCTTGGCTCCACGCAAATCGAATTAACAATATTTAGGGGGTTGTTTGGGTGGACGGCGTCAATTACCCTTTCTTCGTCGAAGGCGACTATATTGTTTATACAGGCCCGTCTATGATACTTTTGTAGCATGTTTATGTGATATAAATTATCACCTGCGGGTGTCTGTATAACGTAATCGACCGATCCGTGGGTTTTCTGAACGGGGTAGGGGCCTTTCCATTGGGAGAGAAGTTTATGCGAGTCCGTGGGGAGTAAAAGCAGAACTTCATCTCCGGGCTTCAGTTTTCTGTGTTTGGCCTTCAGATCAAAGTATGTCCGATACTTTTCTATATTAATTTCGGAATTTCTGACTGCTATGTCAGAACACCTTTTTAATCTTTCCCTCAGTGTGAGAAGGAAGGAATAAGTGTTCCTTAATTCTGGACACATACGGGAGTTTGACCATAACTCTTTCAAAATATTGAGGGGCCCCCGCACGTTTCTTCCGTACAGGAGCTCAAACGGGGAAAATTTTCGTGCCATTCCTGGGGTTGTTCCATGCAAAGCTTCTTGAGGACGCTTTGCAACGTCACATTGAACTTTTTGCACATGCCGTTTGCGCTCGGATGGAAGGGCGTGGTAAAAATAGGTTTAATTCAGAGCAGGGTGTTCACGTGTTCCATAAACTCAGAGGTTAACTGGAGGCCTTTATCTGACAAGTTTTCTTTGGTTAATCATACTCTAGAAAAAAAATGGAAATAAGGGCTTCAGAGCAAGAGATACTATCGATCCTTTTTAGAGCAACAGCGTCTGGCAATCAGGTAGCGCAGACTATCAATGTTAGTACATGCGTATGACCTTCGGCGGAAGGGAAGTGAATTGGTCCGATGAGGTCGATGGCGACTCTCGAGAATGGCTCTGAAAAGACTGGGGTTCTTTGCAGGGGAGCTGGGGCTATTCGACCTTTTGCAGTGGTTTTCTGCCACAAATCGCACGTTTTGCAGAATTCTGCAATATCTTTGGCTGCACAGGGCCAAAAAAGTATTTAAATACTCGCTGAGAAGTCTTGTTATGACCGAAATGACCGGCCATGGGACTTTCATGTGCTACTCACAGGATTTGGCCTACATGTGTGCGCGGAATACACATGACCTTGGAAGGTGGGTCAGACTCATCTCGCGAGGTGCGAAACAGAAGCGAGTCGTTAATGACGTACCTTATGGGACGGTTCCCTCGAACGATCACCTATTCGTTCTTTCGGGCCTTTTCCCAAAGGGATTGAAGTAAAGGGAAGCTCTGCTGAGGTCTGAGGAATTGTGCATTACTGGTTGGAACCTCTAAAGAGGCTTCTGGAGTGAGTAGGCGCGTTGGGAAAGAGGCCTCGTGGCTAGCTTGCGACAGCTTAAGTCACTTTATTCGGGGAGTGTAGTGCGCTCTGGCCAATGAGTACCGAGCAAAGTTGATGGGGGCTGCCAATACATCGGCCCAACCAGTGAAATATTTACACTGTACATGGCAGCGAATTACCGGGAATCTATTTTCTCGACCCAAGAAGTCTTGTACAATTGCGTACTTCTTATCTGGGGATCGACAGGGCGGAGCAATTTGTCTGACACGACAATGCATGTGCACCCTATGTCTCTGACGAGGGTGGACACTTTACAGCCATTGATCGAGCCGGTTTCGAAATTTAGTCCTCCGGGGAAACTCTTGTTGAACAGGAAGTTCACTTGAAATTCCCTGGGGATGGAGATGAGGGGGATGACGTAAGCGCGACCGACTGTTCCGGGGGAAGGGTAGCGGTTACGTGGTGGACTTGCTGGCTCTGAGTGGGACGTAGGCTGGAATTCTGTACACATTGGGACTTATAATGGCCGGAGGGACCGCAGGAGTAGCATATAACCTGCTTATTCTGGTGCTGGTTATTGTATGGGGTATTGAAGCCTGGGGGTTTCCTCTCTTCGTGGGCTACAAAAGGCTTATTCTTTGGCCTGAACGGGGCTGTGGTCCTTATCAATGGTGGGGGTTTCCTTTGTTGGGACTTCCATTGACTAAATTTATTCTTCGGGGAGGGAGGGACTATTCTTCCGGGTATCCTGTGGGTATAGGCGATGATTTGTCGCATGGAGATCAGCTTCCTCGAGGCATTCTTGAAAGGTAGACGCTCGGTGGTCTTACACGAATGCTTGGATCTCCTGGGGAAGGTTTTCGAATTCACTTCGAAAACCTTTTCGAAGTGGGTGAGGTAGGCACTGTCATCTTCGCCATCCTTGAATTCGGGTAACTTAACCAAAAGGGTTTAAGGGGCCTAATTTCTTGAACTAACGGAGAGGGTTCCAACGTTATCCCGACTTAACTCTTGCACATATTTTCAGTTTCTTTCCCTTTCTTCTCCTCTCTTTCTCTTCTTTCTTCTGTTTCTCTTTGCTCTCTTTCAGTTTCTCTTTGTTCTCTCCTTTCTTCCCTTTCATTTTTTTCCTCGTCTTGGATATAGGCAATTAAATCCTTTCCTGTTCATCCCAAGATTTGAAATTGTTTGTTGAATCTATCAATAGACGATATCCTTGAGAGTACATCTGCGTCTAGCAGCTTAAACGTACACGGAACTCAAGATACAGACTATGGGCCTCTCACGGAAGTTTTTCCTTCCCCCCGAAAAAAATCTACTAAGATTTACCCCCCCAAAAAAGAATGCACACCCCCAAAAAGAAATATATAAAACACAATTGAGAAAGCGAAAGTTTAATCCCTATCGGATTAAAATTTTCCGTCCTCTTGATCCAGTTCGGGATTTTGTAGACGATAACCATCAAGGTAAAGGGAAAGTTATGGTATCGCGGACACACAATTCAATTGTTAAAAAAAAGTTGATAATTAGTTCCACAATCTTTGAATAACTTTGCGGGAACTTAGGCAAACTTGGTTAGAATAATTAAATGGGGGGGGAATTTAAATTTAACTAGATCTTAAGTAAAAAAAAAAAACCCAACTATACCTGACACCAGATTTTAATATAAAGATATATAATATATAAACATATATGTATGTCAAGGGACGAAGGCGTGTGACCCCAAAGTCTCAAACAGGTACACCCGTCTGTAAGCCAGGCCGCCACTGTCGGAGCTGGGCTCGGGTACAATTGAATTGGGGGATGGTAAATACCTTCCAACTAGAGTGCAATATTATTGAGGTTGGCTCTTTGAATGGGGATACGTTTGCCAGGTTCGTCTCGTGTTATTAAAAAAAAAAACTTTAATAAAAATAATAATGAGAACAAGGGCACATATAATTATGGAAATCTAAATAATAATTAGTAAGACAAAAGAATATTATGATGGGCCCCCCCAAAAAGGATACTAGGTTCGGGTTAATATATAAGTGATACAATAAGTTGGATTGAAGGAAAGACTTAGCAAGTCTATTGGCATCACACAAAATGAGGGAATTCTTCTTAGGACTGGGAACGAAGAGGTGGGAATTACGAGGAAAGGACTCTTGGTTACCTCTGTTAATGATCTAGGAAGGTGGAAGACCAATGGCCAGGTCTTCGTCGAGGGACTCCCGATGCGAAGGCATCTAGAGAGACTCCAAAGGGGGTTGAGATCACCTCGTCTCCAGGGTTCTAGAAGTAATCACAAATCGAGAATCGGATGCGAGAAGGCCGGAAGTCTCAACCAATGTAGTGAAACGAGAGAAAGCCAGGATAATCTTCCGGGGCGTAAACGGAGTTTCTGTAATCTTCCTCTGATCAAGGCGGATTACGCGAAGAAGACTTGCTGACGAGGTCACAAAGGCGAGGAAACCACTTCACAGTGAACAGATACTCGGATATAGACAGAAAGAAGCTCGGGCTCTCTATGTGCTGAGGCTTTGCAGAGATCACGTTAAATAGGAACCACAGCCATAGTTGTAAGAAGGCTGTGCGCAGCAAAGCGTCCCAAGTGATATCGGACGCGGTTTAAGCAAAAATGGACCTTCGGTTTAAGCAAAAATGGACCTTGATAATTTCGGAGCATCGACGAGGCGAAAGGGAAATAAGTGAGATTCCCTTCTACCCCAAAAGGGGAAAGATGAACACGGCTGCTGAGCTCCAGAGCGGGGTGGCGTTATCAAACTCGGGGAAGACGATAATAAAGTACCCCAAATTAAATACAGCTGCGCTGATCCGTCTCAACCGGGGAAATTCTGTGTGATAACGGCGTATTGAGTTTCATGCTCCCCCAAGACATAAACAGTTTGCCTGGGGCGATCGAAACGACAGCTTTAGTTTAGAACGGTAAGCAAAGTAGTACATTATAGTATCATTGTTTCGGAGTAGAAAAATAAAACAAAGACCAGTTTGCCACTATGTACAAAGACTCCAAGATTCCATATTTCTCGTATTGTATCTACAAGTAAAGGTATCTTAAATACCTAGGGAAGATGCGAGGTCAGAGTAAAGGCTACATAAAAGTTAATACCACTGTAGGAAATGAGGGTTTTCGGTATTTCACATGTGAAACCCATCCGTGCAAAATTTCTCATATGAAATTTGGTGTAGACAGATTCTTAAAAGTTATAGCTTAAACTCATTCGCTATATCTATCAAGAATAGATTAAAGATAGTTAAATATATGAATTTAAGAGTATATGCTTAATATTCCTATGTGAATGATAAAGAAGCGAGCATCTAATTTCGTAAATTGCATGAATTTTTGGCATTTTAACTGGTTTGTACATGTTTGCTGGATGGATATGAACGGACGACCAGGGTCCTTGATGCTTTCAAGCATGGATGGCTAAACGAAATTTTTGTTCACATAAAAGATAGCCGCCTCGATGCCTGATTGAGCTATTCTACGTAAACATTATAAAACGTTTTCATTCAAAGACTAAAAATCAAACATGCGAATTCTATTTTAAGAAAAATTCAAAATAATTTATTAATTCGCAATCGGAAAAGAGAGGATCAATTCGTAATTTGTGCGCTCCCAACCCTAAAATATTTTGGGATGGTCTGTTATTTTTCGGTGGCACCTCGAAACTGTCCTCTCTTTAAAAAGCGTGTGAAGTGATAAGGTTAGTGACTAAATGGCCCTATCTGGGTGTAAGAACTCTCAATGGTCTTAGGCATCCATATGCGAGGGATGAGGACATTTTGTGGCGATAGGCTTGGAACCCCTTACAACCATGTCTTCAGTAAATCAATCGTCTATATCGGTTTTCGTGGATGAAATACAGGATTGGTGCTTTAGTCAACATTACTTCATTTACTAATTAAAGATAAGGTGCCAGTTTGCACCAACATTTTGTGATACAGCCTTTTTATGTGACACCTTTTTTGTTGCTATTTATTTTCCGTTTTTCTCGTAGTCTTTTAGGTTTCTTATTTCTGCGGCAGAAATCTTGACCTGCATTTGTGCGATCCTCGACCTGAATTAAATCCGTTGTGTCGATTCATTTCCAAATTCTATGTTAAGACGGTCCTCCTTCTTGTGTAAATGAATATTCGATGTGTAAATTGAGTATAACGTCGGACTTAGGCAGCCTTCTTCTGTGGGACCAGCTTCCCTTATAAAATATTTTCCCTAGTAAATTCATCTGTCTATATATGCATACTGTTCCATAACCTTGTCAGTGAAGTTGTCACACAGATCCGTTACAATGTTTCATATATATATATATATATGCTTACTCTTTCTTATTTAGCCTTACTTATTTTTTCCGTAATAAAGGACGCTAAGTGCAATCTCTATGCTGTTTTTTCTTCAATAGATTATTTTCAGTTAAAAATTCATTCAAACTTTTTTCATTTTTTTTTTAGACATCTTTCCGATAAGGTGGCAAAGGGAACTTGACGTGTAACTTTCAACCCCACATGGTTGTTTTCCAGGTTTTGGAAGGATTATAATTTTGTTATATTTAGTTCATCTGAGTAATGTTATTATACGTTTATAAAGGCCATCAACATTTGTTAGTCTCTTTAGTATATTGTTTGAGGCCTTTATATTAAGTTTCCTTTTGAGGCCGGTCTTTCTTGCTGCTATTTACTTAAGGTTTCTCATGGCATCTCTTAGTTTTTGGTCGTGATTTTGCGTCAATTACCTCGTTTGTATTTCGTTCCTCTTCGTTTAAATGATTCGACTCTTTGGTTTTGAAAGCCTATAAAAATATTTGATTTTCTTTCTCGCTTATGTAGAACAATTTTCAGTCTTTGAATTTTGTTTTGATTTAACCTTCATCTTTGATTGTTTCCATTTGTCCTTTATCTTTTGTTATGGGTGGTTCTCATTCCTTTTATTTTCTTTTCAAATTCTTTGGCTGCTAATTCAGTGTCTATATTTTGAATAGCTTTGATCAAATATTCCTTTGTTTATCGCCAATAGTCATCAGAAAATATCCTTTTACATCTTTAGGTTTAAAATGCTTTCTTTAGTTGGTTTTTAATATGCCTCATTTTAGATCCATTTGTATTATTTTATTTTTTAGAAGTTACACTAAGAACAGCAAAATTAATCATCTATTGCTTCTCTGGTGGTCATTATTCTGTCTCGCTCTTCTTCGAACTCTTCTAACCTTGCATCGTTGAGTCCGTCTTGCACGTAGGTATCGAGTTCTCGTTTTAGTTTTGCCGTCGACTCATTAATATGACTTTCATTATTTCGTGAGGTTTTGGAGGAGATTTAGTATATATGAGTAAAGTTTTTACGTGATCGCTCAGAGTAAATCTATCGGTTCTATATAATAATTGAAAGGTATGTTGTAATTGGAAAGGTATATATAGTCTTGTCGTTGCATTCCTTGTAATATAGGTCGGGAAGTCCAGTCTCGGGCATTATACTATCTTTTTTTCTAGTAGTGCTTATGTTTTTATCCATTTTTGGCTATCTGAAATATTCTTTGTCCTTTCACCTCGTGTTCGTTCACTGTTCGATGGTTTCGGTTGTTCTTAGCGAGAGTTCTGTCCTGGTTGGGGTTTCTTTCTTTCCTATCATCACATTTTTTGAGTTGGTGGAGCTGAAGTGTTTCTAGCGGTGAATGCTCCCTGGGTTGTTTCTTTGTGTGTTATGGAAATTTTCTTTCTCATTTCACGTAATTATCTTTACGATAATGATGTAAGCGATGTTATCTTGAGTTGCTGCAGTGAAATAGCATTCATTGTTGCCGCTTAGTAGATCCTGTTTGTCTCTTCTATTTCTTTGATAGCTATGTATTTTCACTGCTATCCTATTTATAAATAAGTGGCATGAGTGATGGCTATAGTGAACGAGATAGTCGAATAATATACAGATTTGGCGTCATAGCCAATTTGTGTGCTGCGGCTTACTGGTCTGCAGTGGGGGCCGAGAATCAGGACTGAGAAGCTTGATCAGGTCGTAGATACTCTTACTATATTTCTCAAGTAAGGTCCCGGATAGACGTGTTTGTGGCTATAATTTAGACGCTCATCAACACGAGACCCACGTACACCTCCCTGGAATTCATTATGTGAGAGCAGATTTGAGGGTAGAGTTTGTAGTGTTAAGAAAAAAATGAGATTCCTGGGCGTGTTTGACCCAACTGAAGAGGGGCGAGATAAGGTTTTATATTCTCGTAGATTGGGACAGGTAAAGTGAAGGAGTTTAGGTCAGTTTAAAGTTGGCACTAACTTGGCCGTCACGCGCCGATGCAGCTTGCCTGTTTCTGGTTTGGCAACTTTATTCATTGGTGCTGTTTTATAAAGCAAGTAGGAGCAATGGGACCAAGTTGGAGCATATTTGAGTGTAAGGACACCAGATTATGTACAATATAGAATGAAAATATTTCTACCTATGTGAAGGCAAACATACAATAAGAAAAAGTCCCCAATACATATATGTATATGTAGGTCACAGATAGAAACAGAGAGAGTCTCGCTGGAGAGCGAAGAAATGGCAAGAAATAACAAAGGATGTCATCGGGCGCGTTTGTCTTTAGAGATAGATCGTGCTCATGGTGGCCTACGAAACCCGAATTTGAAAGCCTAATTGTTCTTCTTGATGGTATGCGATACTATCAAATAGTGAAAAATAAGAGAGAATATATGTTACAGCAATTAATAAAGCCGAAATTAAACCATTATTAAATATAAGCATAAGAATTCTCCTTTAAAGGTGAATTTCCAGATGAGGTTTCTGGATATGGCAATAAACCTGAAGGAATTGGCATTACAATAGACAAACTTGGTATTATTTTAGGATTCTTTGATCTGTGCCTTGCGATAAAGAAGCTTCTGTTCTCAATACACTGAGCGATAGTGCTATGGAAACTATTTTTATAGCGCAATTAGTGTATTTACCTATAATTATTTTTTGTTTGTTTATGGAAGATGGCGTACTCTATTATTCCAAGTAATATGGATAATAACTATTTTGTCAGTTCGCCTAATAATTTTTTTTTCTATATATACTTGAAAATAGAAAAATAATTAGGTAAAGACACTTCTAAAATGATGTGTTACAATTAACATATGAAGAGTATCATATTTTCAATTGATGACAAGTTATAAATACGTTTAAGCTTTGTTAGCTTCAAGTAAAAATAAGAAGATAACGAAATATTTCCATAAATTTTAGGACAAACTATCAAAATATAAACGAAATTGAGTGCCAAGATTCGTTCCGTCTACGTCTGTCGAAGGTTTTGAACCCACAATAAACTCTGATTTTATAAATTACATTTCACTCTCCATATTTTTCTTGTCTTCATGTTTTTCCTTTTCTCCTATCTTTAGTTTTATATATTTCTATTCTGTTGTTAATATCTTTTTAGGAGAAATAAAGCCACTTGAGCTTAATAGAGTTTTAAACTTAAAATATTAGGCTATCACAGAATTGACCTTGAATAAAAACAGAGTATCCAAGTTAAAAAAAGAAAGCAAACACGTTAAAGAATAGTGCGGTAAATGGCCTAATTTAACCAGATTTGTATTGAATTTAAACAACTGTATGTTAACATCCATTTTCAAAAGACCATCCGTCACAATGTTTTTCTGCTGATAGTATTTAGTCAAAGCTCATTCACTTCTATTTCTTTGGAAAAAATAAGAATAAATTTCTCATAATTTTGCATATGACAAATCAATTAAATATTTTACTTTTTTTTTTCCTACTGGGTTAATGGGGAGGCAGGTGGGCGTCCAGACTCCCATGGCCGCCGCAGTACCTAGAAAACTTTAAGACATCGGACCCCCTTAATTGTCTATCAACCCTTACGTCCTCTCTACCACATCATGTCAGTCGTTTACATGCGACCAGTCTTTATATTTCGAACGCCTCGTGGACCTTACGTACAACGCCACCTAATTTTTTTCCATGTTCTCGCTGAGCTCGATCGTTTTCTCGAAAAATATCGAAATAAACCTGGTTTTTATGCATCTAGGACAATTAAAACGGGGAAAGGGGAAACGGATGCAGTGATTTAGGCCAGGGCACGATTCGAAAAGTTGAGTACCAACTATCTCTGCCAGAACATTGTACTCGATTATGCGGCCATAACCCAGTGGGTCTTTCCTCCGATTTCTTGGGAGCTTTAAAAGAATAAAAACACCAACTTTATCAGCCTTAGAGTCTTGTAATTTCGTGGCCATTTACTTAAATTTTAATGTCTATATAGATTCATATTACTATTATTATTATTATTATTATTATTATTAACATGTTTCCACTAACTTTTATTCGAGTGAAAACATAAAAATCTGCTGATAACTTCAGTTTCTTTGTTCCACTATTTCTAATCTTGATTTAGCTTTCAAACGAGGGTGGCTCGTTCCCATCAGCAGATCGAGAAAGAGCACAGCGCCATTGTGGACTGGGCCACTTCCTACCCTGTAGTTTGCTTTAGAATTTTAGGCCAGCTATTTAAAATTCTTTAAACTTCACATTTTAAAATCATGGCGCAAAGAGTAAAAAGCAGAAGAATTTGTGAAGATTGTAGATGTAAAGGGGAAAATTCCTTGTTTATAAGAAACGGTAATTAAGAAGTTCAAAGAACATACCCATGCCCATCTCTAGTTTTGGTCGAAGTAGAAAAGGAAAGTCTGATGTAGGTCATAGGGTTAACATGTATACGGAGAATGTGTCAAGCTGTCATGGCGCAAATAGACAAGTAATGGGTAAAATAATAATGAAAAACGGGAAGAATTTACGCAAGTTCTTTTAAACCTAAGATCCATTTAAGACGTAGTATTGCGTCACAAATACAAAATTGTATTAACGTTTACTTGAAACATAAAAAAACATTGCTCTGATTGACACCGGAAAGATCCACGATAGAATTATTATTTTAAGAAGAGAGAGAGAGAGAGAGAGAGAGTAACAAGGAGTAACAAGGAAAGGAAGTACCCTAGGAGACCTTACGGTCCATTCAAAGAGGGTACCTTTGGACTAGCAATCGAGCGGGCACATGGCTGCTCAATTGTTTTGCGTCCCTAAACGGCCACGTTTCAAGACTTTGTCTAGTCTTGACTTGAACTTGTCAACAGATTCACTGTTGACAACTTCCAATGGAACTGCGTTCCACATACTGTGGATACTGTAAGTGAAAAAATTTACACACAGATTGCGGTTGTAACGCTTCAGTTCAAGTTTGAAGCCGTGATTGCGCGTTCTGTTCTTACTCAGTGTAAAAATATCCCGGTAGTCAACATTGTCGAACCCTCGAAGTATTTTGAAAAACTCGATGAGCTGACCACGCAGTCTATGGGTTTCCAGCGAGAACAGATCTAATTCCCTTAGTCTATCCTCATAACTTTTATGTCGGATAGAGGGAATCAGTTTGGTTGTCCTAGCTTGTACGCGTTCCAACCTTGCGATATCCTTTAGAAACAAAGGACTCTAAAATTGTAGAGCATACGCCAGGTGCAGCCGAACGAGGGAGTTGTACAGAAAAAGTACTAACTCCTTGTTACGGTATCCAAACTGGCGCTTTATGTAGCCTAACATCCTTTGGGCTTTCTTCTCTGCCTCGATGCACTTTTTAGAGAACTTGAGGTCGCTAGTGATAGTTACAACCAAGTCCTTCTCAGTGTCACTCGATTCAAGAGCAGTGCTCTTAAGGATATACTGAGATTAGGGGTTTCTGTGGCCGATATGCATCACTTGGCATTTGTTCACGTTAAAAGGCACTTGCCACGTGTCCGAACACTCTCTAATCTGCCAAAGATCTTCCTGCAGGCGGGCAGTATTTCCATCCTCTTCTACGTTCATACCAAGCTTGCTATCGTTGGCAAATTTGAAAATCTTGGCAACCATGTCACCGTCTATGTCGTTGACGTAGATGATGGATAGTAGTGGTCCAAGGACAGAACATTGAGGCACCCCGCTAGTAATGGGCACCCACTCAGAAGCCTGTCCATTCACCACCACCCGTTGCACTCTGCCACTTAGCCAGTTTTCGATACAACCAGCTACTTTTCCGTCTATGCCCAGAGCTCGCACTTTCCGGAGAAGGCGGCGGTGTGGTACCTTATCAAAGGCTTTCTGAAAGTCTAAGTACACCACATCCACCGCCTTGTCCCGATCGTGCTCACTGAACAAGAAGTGGAAGAATTACACAAGGTTCATCAGGCATGACCGTTGCCTTCGGAAGCCGTACTGGGAACTCCTCAGTAGCAGGTTTGACTCTAAATACGACGTCATTTGGTACACCATGATGCTTTCCATGAGTTTACCGACTATCGAAGTCAGACTGATAGGTCGGTAGTTTGACGGATGGCTGGGGTCTTCTTTCTTGAAGATCGGAGTCACCTTCGCCTCACGCCAGTCTTTAGGAACGCATCCGGTTCGGATTGACATGTTAAAGATAGCGCACAGATGTCGTGATACTTCATCGCATACTTCCTTCAACACCTAGGATAGAAACCCGTCCGGTCCAGGGGACTTATTCGTCCTTAGGTCAGCGATCTTCTTCTTTATTTCTCCTTCCGTGAAGTCCATTGCCTCCAGCTTTTCCCCCGAGTAGGAATCCGTGGGCTAAGGGGATGGGACCACACTCTTTACTAAACACTGAAGAGAAGTAGTCATTGAGAAGGTTAGCATTTTCTGCATCTAAGTGAGTTAATGCACCCCCCTCGTCCACTAAGGGCCCAATCCTACGATGGATTAGTTTACGGCTATTTACATAGCCAAGGAATTCCTTGGGATTCTCCTTGTAGAGTCTCGCCACTCGGAGTTCCTCAGTACGCTTAGCCGCCTTTATGCTGGACTTCACTCTCCTGGCTTGCCTCCGGTACTCGTCAAAGGCAGCCGAGATCTTCGATCGCCGGTACGCATTTCTCTTCTCCCTGAGCAGTTGGCCGATTTCTCGATTAAACCACTTTGGTTGAACAGAAGACCGACGGAGGCATTTCAGAGGGATGCAACTTGATTGAAGACTCATGAACTTATTTTTTAAATTGTTTCACGAATCCTGAACCTCTTCGCATACCGTTAGCCTTACTTCAGTCAGCCCAGTACGTAGGCTTGCAAAGTCTGCTCTTCTCAAGTCAAGTTTCCTTAATTGACTAGCAACAGACCTTACCTTCGGGATCTTGACGCTAAATCTAACAAGCTGGTGATCACTGCCACCAAGCTCTTCGCCTACAGAGACATCCTCAACGTATCATCCTCAGAGGGTAAGACCAAGTCGAGGATATTGTCTCCTCTCGTCGGTTTTCTGACCCATTGAGTGAGGAATTCGTTGTTTTTATCCACGATTAAGTTATGGCTACCATTTCGGGTTCTTCCGTCGCTATGAGGCCACGGAGCTCAGGAAACTTGTTCCTGATTGACCTGGCATTGAACATAAGAACTTTCAGGAAGTCCCCTAGTGTAGGACCTCTTATACTCTTCCGTTTCCCGGCTTATTTGTTGTCGTGGTGGCACCATTTTTGACAACCTTCGAGAAGGTTGTTTGGGGAGTGACTCGGGCGTCCCGGCGTACGTCCGCCTTCCCAATGGGCCGGGCACTTCTTTGGGTGCGCTCCACGACATCCTGGATGAGGTTGGCGAGGAAAGCCTTACCCTTGAAGGAGAGGTGCACTCGATCCCTTTGGTAGAGGTCTTTTCTACCATAGAATACGGCGTAGGGGTCGACAAAAAAGACACCCTCTGCCGTACAGAGGTCTGCAAGGCCCCGGTTTAGCGACATGCTCCTTACGTGGGCAGTCCGGCTTAGACCCCAACTCAAGAGCATCCTCACCACGACACATCTGCGGGTTTTCAATCCACAGTCGTCAACAGCGCCCATAACCGTCTTCGTAATCTCGCCTGTAGGGCCTACCCTACCTTCTCTGAGTTAGAGGTCGTTGCCACTTACCATAAGGGCAACGACTGAAGTCTCAGAAATCTGAGACTTCTCGGCCTCAGCTCTTACCTGCCTATTCCTACAGCCTGGGAGGCAGCTCACCTTAAAGCTTGTGCGAAGGCGGGCCGCTAGCAGGGGCTGCAGATTCCGTGCCTAAGAATCACCCACAAGGCTGACCCTGGCACATTTGCCTGCTAAGCTCGGAGTCTTTATTTTCTGATGCAAGCTCTCCGATTCCTCTCTCTTCTCCGTCATGGTCTTTTCAGTCTTTTTTTTTCTTTTTCCTCTTCTTCTTGTCTATTATCTTATCCCCTTGTCATCCTTTTCAATAACTTCTTCTACCTTTTATTCTTCTATTTCTCTCTCTTCCTCTTTCTTCTTTCCCTTTTTCGTCTTTTTTCTCTTTTTCTTTTATCCTTTTGGCGTTTCTGCCACATTCGAGCTCGGCCTCTCTGCAGAGGTGGTGTTTGCCACAGGACTCGAAGCTCGTTTAACTTCTCTTCGAGCCAGCGGATCTGGTGGGAGTGCTCCTCCTTGAGCCTCTTGATTTTATTTTCGAGGTCTGTTGTCGTTTCCCTGTAGCAGGCCACTACTTTTTCCACTTCCTTCTTTAATATGCAAGTGGTGCATACACTGCCTGGGTAGCATTTCGCATAGCAGCCCTCCGGGAAATCAACGCACCACTTGTCCTTATTACATGTGGCACACTTCAAATTTAGAGCTGCTGGGCCTTTCTTGCCTGCCATTTTGAACACTCTATATTTCTTATGCTTGTGCCTAATAAATATATAAAAAGGGGGTTTGGTGAGTTATCCCCGCGTATGCCGCTCCCGCCTATTTATCGGAGTCGTTTCGGAGTCTTCCAGAAGGCACACTCCATGTCCTGCTGTTCGTCCGACCGATTGGTCAAGCCTCGGCGTGCCGTGACTCCCAACCAAGCAGCACAGACGGTCCCAAAAGGGGCCATCGATTTGTCACCGGGTGAACAACAACGGAGCACGCCCCTTACTAAACTCCTACTAGTTTCCTTCACAACGGCCAGGATCTCGGAGTAGCGTTCAATGGATACCCCGCCACACCAGGAACTCTACCCAAGGCTTTTTATTGGCCTGGCAAACAATATAGGAACAAAGGGCCGTCACCTCGGACCAATGCTACCAAAAGCAACCGTCAACGGGTACTGGGAACGGTCAATAATTACGCGCCAGGGAAGGGGTTAACGGGGCACTACCCTCATCCCATTCATCTTACCCCAACGCCTAGGACACCTCTAGTCTTAGTCTCTCGCAACCAGTGAGCGTCGATTGGCGTTGTTTATAGAGGTTCCAAAGCCTCTCTTCTGACGCGTGAGGTAGCTGCCAGGCCCTTATATGTAGATAGAGGGGAAAAGGGAAAGAGTGACATGATAGGAGTAGGCTTTTTTTGTTTTTTTCTTTTTGTATAAGTGGGAGATGGGATAAAAGTTATAAGGAGAAGGATAGATTAGAAAAAGGAAGGAATGACGCATTTAGTCTCGAACCTCGTTTTCGCCCAAATCGACAAGGGAAGCCCTACCAGGGGTACCCAGAAGAGGTACCCACGCCGACATAGCTCGAAAAGTCCAAGGTCCACACAAGCTCTCTTCCCGCGACAAGAGGGCGTCACCTCTCCCTCTACTTTCTTTATGAAGAGAGAGAGAGAGAGAGAGAGAGAGAGAGAAAGAGAGGAGGAGAGAAAGAGAGAGAGTTAAATAGAGTTACATAGATACACAGATCACACGGGCCTTACGGCCCAGACTAAGGTGATCGGGCCTTAAATCTACTGCCACTTACACATAGAATAGTAGAAGTAAAGGATAGAAAAGTTTTAGGCTCTCCCCACCCTCCACTTCCTCCGGCAAAAGCCGTACATGAAATAATTTTGGAAAAGTACCTTGCAGGTGTAAGAAGACAGTACCTGAAGGAAATTTGCATTGAATAGTAATTAAATGAAATGAATGCGAAAACCACTTACATACACCTGAAAGAGTTATATTTTTGTAATATTATTTTATTTTGTAGCTTATGCTAAACAATTCCAATATTTGTTAAGTGTTTGTCTAATCTCATTTTAAATGAATCTATAGTGCTGCTGTCCATTACCTCGTTTGGCAAATTATTCCAATCATTAATAATCGAGTAAGTGAAGAAGTTTTTTATTCCATCCATAGTGGCTCTTTTACCCTGAAGTTTTGAATCGTGTCCACGGGTGGGACACTTCCCTGTCAGTGTGAAAAAGTTATTGGCATTAACGTTGTTAAATCCTTTAAGTATTTTGAAGCACTCTATAAGCTGCCCCCTTAGTCTTCGTTTTCTGATGGAAAATAGATTGAGTTTTTTTAGCCTCGCGTGGTAAGGTTTGTTACGTACTGACGGGATAAGTTTTGTCGCTCTGTGTTGTACAGCTTCTAATTTATCTATGTCTTTTATTAAGTAAGGGGCCCAGAACTGTACAGCGTATTCGAGATGGGGCCTGACAATACTTTTATATAGTGGCATAATTATCTCCTCGCTTTTATAAGTAAAGTTTCTTTTTATAAATCCTAGTGCTGTGTTAGCTTTGTTTGCAGCAGCTGCGCATTGGTTTGATGTTTTTAAGTTTTCTGTAGTTATTACTCCTAAATCTTTAACCTGTGGGGTTGTGTTTATTAAGCCGCCTTGCATTGTATAGGTGTATTTTTTGTTTTTTGTTCCGCACTGAAGGATTTGGCATTTGTCGATATTAAATGGCATTTGCCATTTCTCAGACCATTCGGTAATTTTATTTATATCAGCTTGCAGGCTAGCCCTGTCCTCTTCACATAATACTGAGTTACCTTTTTTCGTGTCATCTGCAAATTTAGATATGATATTATTTATTCCAACGTCTATGTCATGGATGTATATAGTAAATAAAATAGGCCCCAGGACTGATCCCTGGGAAACACCGCTGGTAACAGATACCCAGTCCGATTCCACGCCATTTATTATCACTCTCTGCTTCCTGTTTTTTAACCAGCTACTAATCCATCCGTATATATTACCGTTAATTCCTAGCGTACTCACTTTGTTCATGAGTTTCTGATGGGGAATTTTGTCAAATGCCTTTTTGAAATCTAGGTAAATTATATCTAATGATTTAGTATCGTTTTATAGGTTGAAAAGGTTATGGTAAAAGTCAATTAGGTTTGTTAAGCACGATCTCTTAGACCTAAAACCATGCTGGCTATCACGTATAAGGTTATTGTTTTTGAGGAATTCTACTAGCTTGTCTCTAATGATCGTTTCGAGCAACTTTCCAACTATTGAGGTTAAGCTAATAGGTCTGTAAGTACTGGCCTGGTTTTTACATCCCTTCTTAAAGATAGGTGTGACGTTAGCTTTCCTCCAATAATCAGGGACGACCCCATGCTCGAGAGATTTGTTAAAAATGAAAGCAAGTGACTCTGCTAACTCATTATGGACATGTTTTAATATTCTCGGGTAAAATTTATCAGGACCAGGAGTCTTGTACGAGTTCATTTTCTTTAATTTATCAATTACTAGTTGCGGATTTACTTCCAGGCTCCTTAGTGATGGGTGTCTGACCTGTATAGACTCGTTGTTATCGTTATTAGTATATCCTAAGGTGAAGATTGAACTAAAAAACTCTTTTAAGATATTAGCCATACCCATATCATCTGAAATAATTTCACCCAACTGGTTTTTCAAGGAGAGAGAGAGAGAGAGAAAGAGAGAGTGAGAGATCTGATTGGAAAATGTATCAATATTTGGCACATCGATCAAACATTTGGGATTCCATCAAATATATTTGATCAAATCTATTCATCTTGTTTAAGTAAAATGGTCCCACATGGCCCGTGCGCGCGGAGAAGAAGCGAGAGACTGGTCGCAGTAATCGTTAATTAAACAAAGAAACAGAAATGAGGTGAGTTCAGGTATATAAAGGCAATCCACAGTAGATAACCCGTTCCTTTGGATCCATCTGACCACTTCTGCAACAAGTTACACTTGATTATTATTATCAAAGAGTTTGAATCGTAAACGGGATTCGACTCAACTTTAAATTCAGCATAGCTTCTCACCATATTACCTCTAATCATTTTTTTGTCTCCTGTTGCTGAAAACTCACAAAACAAAATCTTCACCCTCTTCCTTTCATTAATAGACCGGTACCATACGTATCAATTTATTGGTTTACTTTCATCATTTAATGGCAGGTTTCCCCATTATTAAAGAATATTTAAATGATTTCTGGAATGAAAGCTCTGAAAAAATACTCTTTTAGGGTTTTTTAAATACTAAAATGATCCGTAAAATCTCGCAGACCTCAATCGGACTCTATGCCGGGAGCGATGTTTCCCCTCATCTATTCCTTACCCGAAATAGGGGTGAAGGTGGGATGCTCTTCTCTAACACTCTGCTAATGTTTCCTTTTCGATTTGAGAAAATCTTCTGCTCAGTCGTACGAGTATATGTAAGTGCTAAAGATCAAGGATCATCAGTGCAAAAGTTTGAACGGATTTAACGCCCTTTTACGCAGCTGGTTGGGTCTAGTTAGGCAAAGAAATGAAGGATCTGAAAAAAACAACAATAGAACACGAAAGAATAAAAATATTAAATACTCAAGGAAGAGGAAGGAAGATCAATGGAAGAGGAAAGCGAGAGAAGAAAACGACATCAAAATTAAATCAGATGGAGAGGAAGGGGGACCCTTATGAAGCTTCCCTTTCAAGGTTGGTTAATGAACATATGTAATTAAATCTAAAAATTGCATCTCTTTGTCCGTGCACTACTCCTAGGTTTATATCCGAATGTTGAAACAAGATAAATAGATGTGTATATATTGTTTGTTTGTGTGTTGGATTTCCTAGTTTATGTTATTTCAGCTTACATCACTCTATATATGCACTAGCTTTTTTCTCTAGATATAGTCGGGTTTATCTTTTTATTTATTCTTTTTTCAATACTCTTTTTGACGTTTCTCTGTTCTCTTTTCTTCATCACCTGTTTTTATGTTGCATTATTATTACATCTATACACGAGTTGTTTACTCGTGAACCTTCTAGATTCCATGAGAGCATAAACACTCATTAGGTTCTTAGCTGAATTTTGAAAGTCGGTAATCACCAATAACGCTAAAACACCAATGATAGCGAAAATTCTACAAACACTCTCTTAACAAAGAAATTGTAATTAAAATCAAATAATTCCTAAAAAAAAAATACACAATGCAAATATTAAGAATACGATTTTGAATAAATTTTATTGACACTATGAATAAATTTCTTGAATCTTATCCTTTACAAAATAAATTGCTATATTCAGTTAGCATTCTGTATATAGGTCAAAGAGTTTATAAATTATTCCAATTACACCATATAGGAATTTATTTAAACTACGGAAAATTTAATACAGAATGGGAAGTAGAAAATATATTCCTCCCGCAAAGTGGAGTCAGGCGATCCTGAATCAAAATCACCCTCGCCTTAAGTAGACTTAATTGCATTTCTGTAATTGGAATTCTGCTCAAGACTGATTTCGGACAATCCTCTTGTTCCAGCTGTTGCATTGAGATTAGGTGGCGAATTCAAAATATTCTATGAATATGGATGCATTTTGGCTTACTTTGATCAATGCATTCCAAATGTGATGGTTGTATTAGACAAAAGAATAAATAGAATGTTTAAGAAAATGCTAAGCGTAACTAAAGTTTCTAGGTCATTTTTGTAAAAGACGACTCTTTCAGTAAATAATTCATAAAAGAAAATAAACATTATAAATTCAATGAAATGCATAATAGAAAATAGAGTCCTGTGAATATTAGTCCCATTGATGTTACTCACTACGAGAGATTGTTAATAGAGATTTAAATTTGTATATAGGTATTATTAAAATGATTCAACTTGGAAATAACGTTATTTTATGCAGATCAAACATTCCTAGCTAACGCAGCGCTAGTTAACGACAGTAAATTTGTTTTGGTAAAAGCAAAGATGGTGCCGATGCATTTTTTTGATAGCTGTTTTTCACGAATTATAAAACTCACCGCCATGGTGATCAAATGACTTGAAGGAAATTGTTTAAAAATAGATCCATTCGTAATTATTATTTCAATTAATTGGATATTTGTTGAATTTAATTAATCATTTAGCGCTATTTTAGTATTATATATATATATATATATATATATATATATATATATATATATATATATATATATATACATATGGAGCTCGGCCGTGAAGCCTGCATTTAATATTGAGGATAAATCCCAGAGCCACGAGAAACGGATTTTGCATCTTTTAATTTTTCACTACGTTTCGAAAACTACAAGTTTTCATCTTCAGGCTAGAATAACTTTACAAAGTTAATATATATGAATAAAACTTAAAAAGGTCAACAAGTCATTATTTTAAAAGGTGACCAATTACAAAATATCAGTAAAAAGTACTATAAGCCTGAAGATGAAAACTTGTAGTTTTCGAAACGTAGTGAAAAATTAAAAGATGCTACATCCGTTTCTAGTGTCTCTGGAATTTATCCTCAATATTATATATATATATATATATATATATATATATATATATATATATATATATATATATATATATATATATATATCTGTGTAAAGAGGGCCAGATATTGGCAGTGACTAATATTTCAGAATGAAATTAAAAAATAAAGATGACAATACTATGGTAAGTAACGAGTTTGATATTGAAAATTAAGTACGGATACAAACACAAAGAATGAGTTCAAAATGGAAGGTAGAAATCGGTTTTTAGCTCTGCAAATTTTAAATGAATTCGAACAGGGGAATGTAAATAATAGATGGAAAAAAGTGGGAAGTGCTTTGGAAGAAAGCTGCCAAAAATAGCATCGGTTGCTGAAAGAGGACGAGAAGGAAGAAGTAGATAATGGGTGAATGTTGAGATATGATAAAAAAAGAGAAGAGAGGCGAAATTAAAATGTGAAAGTATGGGTGGCAATAATTCAGATTTGGCATTGGCTAGGGCAGAGTACATTAGCCTAAATTTGCAAAAAGATTTGCTAAAAGATTGTCGATGCGTGATAAAACGAAATTTGTTGATGTCTTAGCTGAAACAACTGAGATACAGATGACTGGGCATGATGGAAAAAGTACGAGACTTGCTTATTGAAACATTAAGGATTTTACTGTACAGAAGAAAATTGATAGAGATACCTATTAAAAGTAAAGAAAGTGAAGTACTTCAAAAAGTCTCTGATATTAATGACAGGTGGAAAGAGCATTTTTTAGCTGTATTAAATAGATCAATGCCACCTGATGAGGATCAAATTTTACCAGCAGAGCATGAATTAAATATAGGTACCGGAGATCTGAGTGATCGTGTAAATTGGAGAGGTATTACATTTTCGCCTATTATTTTGAAAATCTTCAGTAGAATTCTTTTGGATAGAATGGAGTCAGGGGGCAAAGAGATCTTGAAAGATTAGCAGGCAGGATTTAGGAAACACCGTGGATACAATGACCAAATTTTTATTGTAAGACACCTGATACAACATGCTAACGAAAAGAAAATGCCACTGCATGTTTCTGTGTTTCGTGGATTTTTAAAAAGCTTTCGACAGCGTAAAACTTGCCGCTCTATTTAGAATAGTTAGAAACTATGGAATACCCCCAAATTTTGTTGGCATAGTAAAAAGTGTGCATGAAGATACCTTCTGCCAAGTATTGCTAGATGGGATTGTGAGTGAAAGTTTTGAATTTAAATCGGGAGTAATTCAGGGTGGAATTCTTTCTCAATTCCTGTTTATTTTGATCATTGACTTTATAATTAAGGAGGTCATAAGATAAACTAATAGTGGAATATTTTGGAAGAGAGGTAGGATGTTGGTCGATTGGGATTACGCCGATGATATTGTTTTGTCTGGTACCTGAAATATTTCAACGAAATCTTAAGTTATTTTGCCTGCTAAATTAAAATATACCTTCACTTTTCCTTCATCACGTCTAGTTTTCTGTCTCTCCTCATCTCTATTTTGGCTCTATTATTACATGCTAAAATTGCGCCTGAAAATATTTCCAAAGGTGTACATGAATTGAGATTAGTGATTTTAGTGCAATTAAACAAAATTGTTTCTTTATTTAAACTATTTTTAATTCTAAAAGAGGCAATTAATATGAACAATTAAGAGAGCATAACACATAAACAAACAAAGCACAAGTAAAAATTAAAAATTGAAAATGCAGGTTGGCAAAGATATTTGGCAGAAAATTCAGGGATAAATTTACGATTATTTGCGCACCGATAATGTTGAGCAACAGGAGTATCTCATTTTAAAAAACAGCATTAGTCTGCTATCATCACATCGTCCCAAGGTTGTTGGTAACGAGTTTCGACCTCTTTGATGTCCTGATGGAATCGTTCGCCTTGTTTGTCACTAACATCTCCGAGATTTTCAGGAAAACGATCAAGATGACTAAAAAGGAAATGCACTTTGATGCTCATATTGGCGCCAATATCACGAAAAGTTGATATCAAGTTAGTAGAGAGGGCTTTATAGTTTTCATATTTGTGTTTCCATAACACATTTGAAGAATTAACGCAACACTTTTTGGAAGAGGACATCTTGCTCATTTTCTATTGCTTAGTTCACCACACATCTGGAAAATCGGAAAAAAGAATAATTAGAATTAGGATAAAGTAAAGAATCCAGTGTAGTGGACGTACACAAATACATAGTGACTGATTTATAACATATACACACTTATTACATATACATATGGACATTAACTCCCACATATACTCGTACTTATATACATATGGACATTGACTCACACACAGACTTATTAACATATGGACTTTGACTCAATAACTTAAAAACTAGACCTGAGAGATCAAAATGAATGTAACTTTCGATTCAGGAAACCGATTTTCTTACAGGAATGATATCCATTTCCTAAACACCAAAAGCCTTGTAGACCAGTGGAATGGATTGTTTAGATAGATAGGAAAAAAGATAGGATTAACACTAAATTGTGCGAAAACGGAAATAATAAACATGAATATGGAAAACAAGACAGTGTGCAAAATAAATGTTCAGGATGTTAATGAAGGGGAAATTTTAAGTACTTGCGTTTGATTGTATCAAGGGATGGTTCTTTAAAAAAATAGTTGTAGGAAAGAATTAGGAAAGCTAACCAAAGAGTGGGCCTGTTGAAATTTGTGTAGAATAAAAATATTTTTTTAATACTCACTAAGATAAAAATTTATAACAGTTAGGTGAGACCAATTTTTATATATGGACATAAATCGAGGTATATAATACGGCAATCACAGATGCAAAATTTTTGGCTTTTGAAAGTAAAACGTTGAGAAGAATATTAGGTATACTATAGCAGGATAGAGCAATAAATGAGAGAGTTAGAGAAATTATGAAAGTACAACCAGTAGACGAGTATGTGAGATTGTCGAGATGGAAATGGATACAGACAGCTATAAGAATTAAAATGGAGCAATAGTACCTGTCAGAACCCCATAAGAACCGAATTTCAGACAAGGAAAACATTATAGAACTCTTTTACAAGAACATTAGGCCCACAGAACACCATGCAGACGAGAGAGTAGCCAAGGACATTATTAACCGACGAATAAACCTATCTTTCGTGGTATTGCAAGGATCAAGTGGTGGTATACGTACGTATAGGTTTGTTACGTACTTCCAAAACTCCGTGATCAAGTTTTCTCTAAGAGTGCTATATTTTATTATTATTATTATTCCGTTAATTTTAATCTTTGAGGGTTTCTAGTGCCATGCTCAGTGTTTCGAGGATTGAATTAAATACTTCTATGAAACTAGACCTTTAATTAAAACATGAATAAAATTTGAAATATAATAAACAAACTACACAGTTTTGAATTGAAGAAGTTTAAGTGAGACTTACTAAATCAAACAATTGAATATACCGTAATAGTTGACCCAAAGCTCATTTTAATATTGAACGCTAATTGACCTTTAAAGGAACAGATGATGGAATTCATTTACCTTTAAAAACCCCACGAGAATCGGCTTTAAGACTGACCTTGGCCTCAATTTTTATGTCGCCTCAAGAATGTTGTTTTGTGGCAGGCACGAGGACGTCTTCACGGCCACTCCCAGATGTTTGTCTGGCGGGGGATATTTTTAAAGCCACAGATGAATTCGGTGCGTGCGAAGCATGGCGTTAAGCACGTTGTCTTGGTAAGATGATTTCACCACGGGAAAGGGAAAGTATGCTTCTTCCAATCTTTGGGTTAACCTGGGAATAATTCGCACTGACGAGCGATGAGCAAAAGAGTAAATCCTTTGACGAAGGGGAGAGCTTGAGGAAGTTGACTTTAGGGTATTTCTCATTGGCGGGGACTATCTCTGGGTTTCTTTATACTCCAGGAGAGGGGGTTTCTCTGAAGAGAACTGGTTAAAATTGTTTCTCAATACAAGTTAACTTAAAGTTCGGTGTGACCACTAGGAACTGGCTTAGTATGAGCTTCTTCTCTGCTCCTTTCGTATGGTTGCCGGCCACTTCACCGGACTTCATTGTCTCAATCGCAAACTCGATCTTCCTTCTTCTTCTCTCGTTATTCGCTTATATACTTCGCAACCCCACTGGGGGTAGGGGAAGGAGGGGGGGGGACGGTAGAATTAAGTCTCGTCCTCTAACGGTGTTTCTTAGAGCGTCTTTCACCTAGCCATAAAGGCACCTTCTGGCATTTGGTCAACTCTCCACTCATTTCGTCAATGAAGTGAAATTATATAACTCTTAGGAGGAATATTGCCGGTTTAACCAATGTTAGGATCGTCGGGGTCGAAATTTGATGACTAGTGCATTATGTGGTTGGGCGAGGGCCTTTTTGGTGATCCTCGAGGCTAGGGGACAGAGGGGGACTAAGTAATAGGGTTAAGCCGCCCAAAATGCCACGATGTTGCGGTTATCGAGCAGGGCCTCAGCTTTGCGGGTGGGATATCGATTTCCCTACACCATCGAATGCCGAAAAAAGATCTCTTTAACCATCTACTATCAAAATAGACGGACATCATCTATTTTCTTGAAAAGTAATCCCAAATCTCCTTCTCAACCCAAACAATGGACTCATCAGATATATGAGTATACATGTATCATAAGAGACTGTGAATTCTTACTTAACTCGTATAATGAAATGACCGAAACCACACTCTCAAGAAAAAAATCACACCACTTAAACAATATTGCACCTAAAAAAGATACACAAGAAATACATGGAACTCCCCTTAATATAAAAAATGATGGAAGAAAACACCAAAATTTTAGACTATGCTTCCAACAGAGGCCAATTGCTCCTCTCTGAAGCAATATATATTCAAGAAAACCAAACAAGTGTAAATATACAATCTAACTCCCATGAAGTCCTGCCTCCTGAAAGAAGCAGAAATCGAGGGACCAGGTACATTTAGGACAGCTGCCTCCACCTGCTAATCATCTCTGGCAAGCAGCTTATCCCCGTCTTCTCAAGCCAATCACTTACACTTCCTCAGCCCTCTAGTTCACCTCCTACACGTGTCTACATTTCGTTCCTCAGTTTATTATCACATTTTTTATAATATATAAACTAGAATAAATGTATTGATTTCCCATTCTAACCCTGAAGATGATATTTGTCGTATCGAAACACGTCAGTATAATAAAAGAAAGTGCTACGGTGCAGTAATTTCCTTCCAACATTTTGCAATTAATAAATATCAGTCTCTAATGAACTTCGATAGACTTATTCACCGGTTGAACAATGAAGAAAGGTCGAACATAAGAAAAATAGAGACTAGCGGTCGCTCTCAATAAAACCTGTCATAATGAAAATATACTGCACAAATTCATATAGTCACACACACACACACACACACACACACAAATATATATATATATATATATATATATATATATATATATATATATATATATATATATATATATAAATATAAATATATATATATATATATATATATATATATATATATATATATATATATACATATACATATATATATATATATATATATATATATATATATATATATATATATATATATATATATATACATATATCCGGACGGTTAACTGAAAGATTGATAAGAAATGTCTAATTGATTGTTTTATTGATAACTTTATATGTATCTACTGTGCTCCTGAATATGCATTAACAAAACATTATGACTGGATATAGGCAATATAACACTGTAATTGGACAAGTGGAGATTAGAGGAGTTCTGGATGAGCTGAAAATGTCTTTCAAATTAGAGGAATCTTAAAAAAATACAATAATGAGGGCATACAGGCCACTAATTCCCACATACCTGGGAGAGCTCGCTTTGCTCGCCTATTTGCCACGCTTAAGAAATTAACAAATAGAGCACCCCATCTCCTTGAAAAAATCCTGTCCTCCTCCCTATTCTAACCTTCTAGCTCCTAATACTCTAGCCTTCCATCTCTAATCCCTTTTATTCGCAATCATTTATCCTAAAAATATTAATCCCAGAATTAAAGTTAATAGAGCATTTTACACTAATCGTATCTTCTATTGCTCCTTTCAGCGTAATATTATTGTTTCAATTTATTTGGCTTATACATCAAAAAGTTTCGAAATAGAATATATTACTTAGTAAGGCAAAAATGTTAACCACCTTAAAGTTTTCCTTTGTTGCTTTAACAATGATTGTTTGAGACGCTCTAAGAAAGGTTCCATAAGATAAGCTGAGAAATTAGAAAGCAGTCACAGGGAAGAAATAAGTAGTTAAAGTTCAGATTCCGAATAGATGAAACAAAGGCCAATAAAAAGATTTGAAAATTTAGAAATTGCCTATTGAAAGAATAACCAGGTTACTGGAATTTCTTTGAGTTGTTTTTCTTCAGTATTCCTTCAATTCAGCCTTTTATAAGGTTTTTATAATATGACTAGCAAAAATGTTTAGTGTAAAGTCATTATTTTTCTATTTTCTAGAATAACACCGGGAACGGATATACGTAGGTGAGTCAAAAAGTTCTCAGACAAATGCCAGATTATTGAAATGTTCGATTTTGTACAAGTAAATACAGGGTCAAACACGACTTTCATGTTTTCTGAACAATTCCTACAAAATTCGTCATTCAATTTGTCGAGACTCTTTGTATTAGATGTGCTTCAAAAAGGTTACTTTTTTGAACCCATAAAATGGCAAATTTTGAGATAAGAGCGAACATTAAATTCCTGACTAAACTTGATTGGAAGCCTGTTAAGATTATTGACGCTCTACAACAGGTTTATGGTGACTCTTCGCCATGTAGAGCGGTAGTTTACGACTGGATTAAGCGCTTCAAGGGGGGCAGAGAAGAAGTTGAAGATGATCCACGTGAAGGGAGACCCTCCACCTCCATTAACCCAGAAAATGTCGAGCTTGTGAGGAATCTAGTGGATAAAGATCGCCGTATTACTATTGATGAAGTTGCCAATGCATGTGAAATCTCTCATGGCTCAGCATTTGGAATTCTAACTGAAAATCTTGGCCTGAGCAAGCTTTCAGCACGTTGGGTCCCAAAAGCGTTGCGAAAAGACCAGCTGAATCATAGGGCCAACCTTTCTTTGGCTATTTTGACCAAGATTGAAGCAAACGAGGATAGTTTTTTTGAGCGCCTCGTAACGGGAGATGAAACTTGGGTGTATCAGTTTGATCCTGAAAGTAAAAATCAATCAAAAGAGTGGCACCCAAGGGGGGCAGCAGGGCCTATCAAGTTCAAGACAGAGAGGTCCGTTAAGAAGATAATGGCTACAGTTTTTTGGGATTCGGAGGGAATTATTTTAATAGACTTCTTAGAAGGACAAAAAACTGTTACATCCAGCTATTACGAAGGAGTTTTAAGGAAGCTGAAAACTTCAATAGCCAAAAAACGACGAGGAAAGCTCCACAAGCAAATCTTGTTCCACCATGACAATGCCCCTGCACATTCGTCCAAAGCTGTGAGATCTCAGCTACGGGAATTTCGATGGGAAACTCTTGCTCATCCCCCTTATAGCCCTGATTTAGCACCCTCTGACTTTTTTCTGTTTCCAAATTTAAAGGGACACCTAAAAGGAACCCGGTTTCAATCATTAGATGAAGCAAAAAAGCAGGTCATTACTTGGTGCCAGAGACAACCCCGTGAATTCTACAAAGATGGTCTTTACCGTTGGATTCATAGATTAAGAAAGTGTATAGATGTTAATGGAGCTTATGTAGAAAAATGATTACAGTATTATTACAAATAAAAATTTTATGCCATTTATCTGAGAACTTTTTGACTCCCCCTCGTACATCTCAACTCTTTATTAGAAGATGGTAAGAACTTGGCGCCATGTCTCGGGCAAGTGATAAAAGCATTCTGCGGAAAATCCCTTAATGGGAATTAATTAACTCCGAGCCCTCACTACCATCGTTAGTTTTAAAAAGGAATCAAAGTAAGGGTATATAGACCAGACTGGCATACAATTTAATCCCAGAATGGACATTGTCTCTACAAAATTAGTGCCAGTAATGAGGACATCAGAAATTTGTGTTTGTGGATTCTACAATCTAATCCATGAGGGAGGGTCACAAAATTTGATTCTTGTGTATAAAAACTGGCGCCAGTCGTGGGCATAACAATGTGATTAAATTTTGGAATAGAGAAAGAGAGGAATGTTGCAGGTTTGTGTTCTATGTGAGAGAGGGAGATATCCAAGGTATCATATCCAAGTTATCATAATTTATGTATCTGAAAAAGTTTAGAACTGCCAAATTTGAGGCAAAGAGATGTAGCTTTGTAACGGTTTGTCGTTGATGTGTGAGAGAGGAGAGGATATGGTGATTAGTCGAGACTTAATGTAGGTATTGCTTATTACAAATGATAGACTGTATCAAGTGGAGGTCACACCGCCTACTTTGAGCTCTTTTACATTTATCTAAATTTGAGAAATGAATCTCAGATGAAGTGCAAGTAATGAAGGATGTGATGAGGAAAAATAATTTGGCGAGCGACATTGGCTTGTGGTCCGCTATCAGAACCTTAAATTAGTAGGCAATATTTATTATGCCAAAGATTACAGCTATTAACTTGCGCAAGAACGTGGACATATTATTTTTCACTAAGTAAACCTTTGCTAATGGTTCACAGTTATCATCTAGCAGTTGTTCTATTGATATTGTTGACACCATGTTGGCATCGTTGACATTTCTCCCATTTGATATTCCAGCTAAACTTACCATACATCTCCGAAGCATAAAATGATAGAAAGAGGAAAATATGGAGGCAGTAAAAGGCGAAATGTACAGGAGAAATGCAGGAATTTAGATATAATCTACCAAGCAAAGAGTTGAGAAGAGGTATAAAAAAAAAATGGTGAGAAAGGGGGTAAAATGGAAAAGTCTAGAAAGAATAAAGCCTCGGTACACTCATACTGGTTTGATAATGACGGGATTAATAGGGATTCCAGTGGGAACGGATCCTTTTCCTTCACTTTTTTAAGATTAGCCATAGGATGGATCTAAAAAGCTTTGCTATACTTTATTTTATTAAGTTCTTAAAAGGTACTTTTAAAAGGACAATAAATGCTTCCTACAGATGTTTAAATTATTCCAAATTAACTGTAAACTACTTCAAGATAAGTGAGGGAATAATGCTCAAGCTATTTTAAAGGTGCAAAAATGCCGGGCTTTTAAATATGTCTACAACGAGCGAATATTGATCCATCTCTGACCTAACTTAACTTAAATGTTCACCACTACAATAAATCTCATGGAAAAAATCGTCGTTCCCGTTTTGAGCGAAAGGATTTGTTCCTATTTGATGATGATGGCCGTCAACACGGTGCATGTTTGGCCTCAAATTAAATATTGAGTTCGTTTCGAAAGTTCTTCTTCATCTTCCATCATCAAAGGACTTTGCAACATCTGATCGGCATTAATTTAATTCATCAATCGAGCAAATGATAAAGTTTACTCTGAGAAGGGTTGCCAGAATTTAATTTGAAATTGTACAGAAAGTGCTGGTGCAAACCAGGTTGTGGTCATAAGTAATCTTTAGGGATGAATACAGAAGACCTCCTTTGCCATTCCTCCCATTTTATTACTTGAAACAAGGGTGATGGCTCCCAGATCCGGCTCCAATCTGATAACCCATAATGAGGTGTCAGGTGCAGAATGACCCATCACGCTGACACTGATATCTAAGTAAATATAATAATAATAATAATAGGTATTTATAATGCGCCCTTAAGGGCTGTTAGCCCTCTCAGAGCGAATGTTGTGTGAAGGATGTGTGTGTCCTCCCCACTCAAAGCCGGGAGGAGTATGCCTCTTCCTTCACCACTTTCTTTACACATTTCGCCTTACAAAATCTTTCGCCCTCATTGCTTTTCACTTTATATCTCATAAATCTTTCGCATACCTTCCTTTATCTCCCATCTTTCCGTCCTTATTCCTTCTGTCCTTTTTTATGATACTGCCTCCTTTGCTTTAGTGGTTTGATAATACGGATCTTCTGTCTAGACCATCACCAATATCCGAGTGTGATGATACCTTCAAAGCAATATTCCTTTTTCTGCTTCTTTTTCTTTTGTAAAATATATTTTTAAAATAAGGAAAAGAGATGTAATTAACAAAGCAAAGTCTCCTGACCCAAAGTCGCGTGCTCTCACTTATTCTGATTTTTTACCTTACCACCTTTAAACTTTCAATAATTCCCGGACTAAACTTGAGAGGACTTTGTCAATTATATCATTCAAAAAAGAATTTAAAACAACATTAGGGTTTTAAATTCCCTTAGAATCAGCCAAATAGTTACAAAAAAGCAAAAAAAGCAAAAGAAAGCAAAACAAGGACCGACTGACCGACATAGTGAGATAGTTGACTCGCCTGCGACTAAAAAATAACGCTTTTAGAAATATAAATAGAGCCAAAACGTATTATTCAAGAAGAAATTAACAAAAACAAATTTAAATATTTAGCGTTCTCTTTCATAATATTTCTTATGGATGTAGATTCTTCCTCAGAAACAGAGCAAGATCAGTCGGCTCTACGATGGCCAATGTTTTATTAATCGGGGCGTTGATGAGTTTCTATGACCAACAACCGGCACACAATAGACGGTTTCTCTTCTCATTTCTTTCTGTTTCTTGCGATAATGTGAGCAATGTCCTCATTACAAATAGAGAGTGGGTATTCTTTGTCTCCTTATTATTTAGAACGAATGTTTAGAATTAAATATCCGAAGTAAAAAGTCGATTTATGACTGTTATTTCGTATTAAAAAAAAAATTTATTATAGTTAGCAAGTAAAAAAACAGATTCGAGCCTTGTTATTATTAAGCCAAAATATAAGGAAAGATAACAATATTTTCATAAATTTTTGCCAAAATATCAATAAATCAACGAAATCTCCTTGCAGGATTCCTTATTTTTTCCTTCGTCGAATGATCATGATGGAAATTAAATTGTATTATGTTGTTTGCATTACCTTCCTCTCCCTGAAAACATTTATTTTTCTATTTCTGTTATATTTACTTCATTTGGGTCAAAATTAGGGAGCGAACAAATGAATAAATAATACCAAATTAAAACATTCTGCAACCACTTAATTTACCCAGGCAAAATAAAACACTAAGCTGGAAAAAAGATTACAGTGCAAGAAACATTGCTATGAATAATATAGATAACCATTAATATTTCTATATGTAAAATATACTATCTATAAATTGGTTTCTTTTTAATTTACGTATACGTGATTGAAGGGTGTTCCATGAAGACGGATCGAAGTTAGCAGTAAATAAAACAGTGTCATCTGTGACAATTTATTGATTTCACTCTTGGATCATGTTATTAGAGAAAAATAATATCGCCTAAATGTCCGCCAAGGCTTTGACGGCACACCTCAAATCGATGGTCAAAAGTTTTGACTACGTCTCTGAATAGTTGCTCCTCGATCTCACCAATATGCTTTATTATCTCATCCTTCAGCTGTTGAATGGTTGTTGGTCTTGTTGGCATAAACCTTACTTTTGAGATGACCCTAAAGGAAGAACTCTAAAGGCGTCAGTCAAGTCACACGATCGTGGTGGCTAATTGACCTCACTGTTTCGAGAGGTGATGTGACCTGGGAACTTCTCATTGAATAAAGCCATTGTTGCATTGGCTGTGTGGCATGTTGAAACTAAAAATATTCGACATCCATAGAATTCAATTCAGGCCATAAAAAGTTGGTTATCATGGCACGGTATCGCTCGCTTGTCACCGTAACAGAATTCCTGGCATCATTTTCGAAGAAATACGGCCCAATGATTCCACCAGAAAAAATGCACACCAAACAGTGACTTTTCTAGATGCAGTGGCTTTTCAACAATCTTCCTGGGATTTTCATCAGTCCAAATGAGACAATTCTGTTTATTAACGAATCCACCAAGATGAAAATGGGCTTCATCACTAAAGATGATTTTTTACGAACCTCATCATCGGCTTGTCTTTGCTCGTGCACCCATTTGACGAATGTACGGCACTTAAAATGGTCAGCAGTATTCAGTCCTTGTGTCAATTGAATTTTGTAAGCGTGTAGAGACAAATCTTTTGTCAAAATTCAATTTAACGTTGTTTTGGAGAGGTTCAATTCCTTCGGCCACATCCTCGCGAAACGCAGCAATGTTTTTAGCTGAACGGCGTAAACGAGCACTCAATGGCGTTTTCAGATCTGCCACCGGCCCCGTTTGTTTGAATTTACGAACAATTTTCCCAATTGCAGTCTCGGTTGTTTGACTATGTTGACCAAAAAATCGCGAAGTGCCCAAAATGTGTTTATGTTTGAACGTCCATTTTCGTAATAGGCTTCAGTAACTTTAACACGTTGTTCTATTGTTAATCTTTTCATGGTTGAAATTGCCAAAGACTGAAGTTATTTAATCTGAAAGAAATAAAAAAATTCATTCGACGCTTAAACTTGCTCACATTTAAAATCGGTCTAATTTATTGGAACACCCTTTATTTCTTTCAATATAATTAGCTTTTAATATTTATAAATTAGAAATTCACAAATTAATTAAATATTTCAATTAAACTAGGCTTACATCTCTCTGTAAAAGAAAAACCTAAAGTTTTAGCAACAACTTTGATATTTTTATCTCTTTCAAATCTTCAACCCCACTTGCAAAAGCATTGCAAAGGTCTTTACAGAGCCGTGTTCCTTTTGCCTAATACAAAAACAACAATAATGAACTTTAGGGAATAATATTAGTCGAAGGAAACTGTGCGAGATCTTTTTAAAGCCGACCCCAGTTTTTTGTGAGAGAAAGTAGAATTGTTTTGCCATAAATCGCCTGGGAAACAAAATATGGACATTTCTGTTCAATGGAGGACTAATGGATGCTCGTTCCTGTGAAGTGAATCGAAGATATTTTCTTTTAAGGCCAAAAACAATGGGGCTATAGAAAGGACCCTGGATTCGAAATTCATTCCTGGAACAAGGTAGCATTACTCGTAAATTATCACCACGCCAATTCATAGATTGTTTAACATGAATGTATGTAGCTACTAAAATTTATGGATTATTTGCGATTTCCCTCGAGTTGCCCAAGGTAATTTTGTTGTTTTTTTCACAAATTGCCTCACTTCGTATATCTTGAACCAGTGGGACCAGCCTTCCTATTGAAGGAAACTGGATCCAAGTCTTCGGAGGATAGTTAATTTTTGTCAACACTCTTCTTCTCTTCGCTTGCAGTTTTGAAGTAGCAGGAAAGTGCAACTCCAGAATAAATTCATCATATCATGTAATTTATATTACATGCATTTTTTATTTTATGTAAATTTAAAAGAACGATTTAATCCAACGAATCTTGAGTGGTAAGGGAAGAGACAAAAATACACTTAGAAGTAATGTTTGTATTTTAACTCTATCATAGCAATGAAAATCTTCTAAAATTCGCTTGAATTTCTTTGCATTTAAGTTAATAAAACAGAACAAACCATGTTTATATCAGTCAACAAATAAGAAAGCTTCCGCAGGCATCCATTATAATAGATATTTTAACTATGCATTTGGTTCTTGAACTGTAAACTTCTTAAATTACTTCTTGAAAATGGGCTCCAATGTTTGCTCAAAAAGCTGCTTCACTGAGCCTTTTTCAACTGTTATTAATTTCTCCAAGAGAAATTTAAGTAATCTTAGAAATTCAAAGTTCTTTGTCTTTGTGACGATCAAACCCCTTCGCTTTTTCTTTGCAGTTTGAACAACGATATGCTATTCTCATTTGTGCTAGATTAAGCATAAATCGTGGCCAGATTTGAAAATATAAAAGGAAACTAAAGTTCACTTGTCATAAAGAAATTGACATTAAATTCATATAATCGTTTTTATTATTAATTTCAGTATATACACGGCCCAACAAATGTAATCTTTTTAAGTGCTACAACAACATGAATGTCATCCACAAGGTATGTTAGTGCGTAGATCACTAAAATGCCAATGGTTTCTGACAAAATGACTTGTTTTTGTATAATCTGAAATATATTTACTGTAAAGAGTAAAATTTTGGTGTTAACCCCTGTTTAATTTCAGAATTTGCCTCAAAATTCTAAATATAATTAGAATTTTAATTCACTCTTACAAACAAAACAATGAAAGGGTCCTTCCTTTTGTTATACATGAGGCTTGTTAAAATTTAAGATAAATAAGCGAATTTTTTAGTGCAAGTTAGCTATCAATATTTGATGATAAACAATTTGTACTTTTGCACAGAAATTTTAGAGCTTTATGCTGGAGCGATATCTGCCTTCTTTTCCTAGATAGTGAAGATTTTGCATAAGTGCGTCACTTTATAAGCACAAAAGTTGTTTTTATGCAAAACGGGAATAATCCTTCATAAATTCCCTTTGCTCGCTTGCTAGTTCTAAAAGGAACTTATGCAAAATGGCTTTTATTTCTGAAATTATCAAGTATAATGAGTAGTAATATTTAATGTAATAGAAGTAAAGCAGTAGCAATAGTGAATAGTTACCAGTTTGTTTTTAGTAAGTTTCTGGTTTTTTATGCAAGTGAGAGAGTCGGTCCCGAGTTTAACATTCCATACGGTCTCAATGACCAACTTGGAAAAGTCACTAGTTAGCTCACTCTAGGTAAAATCATTCGTGAACGACAAGTGGAAACAAAAATGCCCTCTCTTCTAATATAATTAGAACTTAAGAAACAATTGTTTAGAACCTTGAAGTACAAGAGGCGGTCAATAAGTTTTGAGAATCGGTAGGTCAAAACAGAGGAAGAGGGATTGCTGTTTGTGGGGGTGTTAGTACAAGTTATGAAAAGTCAGAACCTGCAGCCGCGCGCTCAGGCCTCGTCTATTTAAGAAGCAGAAGCTGATCGCAGATCGTCAGTCACAATTTTTTCAACAATGGAGAAGGTTGAGCACCGCGCAGTGATCAAATGTTTGACCAAGGAAGGCAAGAATGCAAAAGAGATCCATGAACGCATGGTTGCAGTGTACACCGACACCGCTCCTTCCTATGCAACCATTGCTCGCTGAAATAGGGAGTTCTGCCATGGTCGTGAGTCCCTTGAAGATGACCCCTGTCCAGGACGCCCATCAGACGTGACCAACGAGGACAATGTGGCCCGTGTGGAGAGGATGATCTTCGAAAATCGACGGGTAAAGTTCGAAGAAATCGGGCGAAAACTTGGAATATCACATGGAAGTGTTATCAACATCATCCACGGTAATTTGGCCAAGACCAATGTCTCTGCCCATTGGGTCCCTAGAAACCTCACGCCGCATGATCGACTTCAACATCGTCAAAGTCCACAAGGCCAGAGTTGCACAAATTTCCTTGCACGAGCGACTACTTTTTATTCCACCAGCTCAAGGCTGCACTGCGTGGACGCCGGTTTGGGGACGATGAAGATGTCCAGCTCGCACCCCAGGAGTGGATTGAACAGCAGTTGGGAGATTTCCGGTTGTCGGGAATTCGAAGCATTGAAGTCGAGGGTAGTTATATTGAAAAATAATAAAACACTTTTCCTCATATCTCGTTTTATTATATCAGAATTGCAAAACTTTTTGACCGCTCCTCGTATGTCCACCATTTATTACATATCTCAAATGGAAATTTTCAATGCTTTGTCTCCTCTCAAATCTGTTAACTCATGGATAACAATAAATGTGAATCTGCTATGGGTCAGAATTGGAGGAAAGGCAAATTTTAAGGGTATGTTTAATGAGCTGTTTGTAAAGCGCATGGCTTAAAACTACCAAAATCTCGTTGTAAAAACTATTAATTCCTATAAGATTTTATCTGCAATTAACCTCTAAAATTGCATTTCATTCATTATCATCTGTCCTTTCATGTAAATGTATCGAAATGTTGCGATCAATAGAGAAAATTATTTCACCAAGTGATCATTATTATTGAAAAGACAAAGGAAAAAGGAGCCGGAGGCGACTTTATCTCACTTCTGTTCGACTCTTCCTGATGCCATAAAAGAAAACATCATTAATCTGAAAAATAGGTGTAAAAATTAAGTAAAACAAATTGAAATTTTATTTTCCGAATACTGTAAAATTGTGAAGTTGCTATTATTTATTCAAAATATATTGTGTCTAATATACGAGTAATTTGGTAAAATCCATTCAACTAAACATTTAAATTAATCTAACTCATTTATTTGCTATATTTATGCACATTTTCCAATATTTTCTACAAATTATTGATAAAATTGAGAAAATCACATATATATATATATATATATATATATATATATATATATATATATATATGCAAATTTTGTTGAAGACCATGTTATATTTCGCCTTGATCAATTTCCTTTGGCAACTTTGTATTCTTAATACTATCTTTTTTAGTCCATCTTGTAGATTACGATAACTTGTCCTTTGCCAACTACTATATGGGTCAACTTGAAGATAGCTTATTTGACAACAGTGAAAATAAACCAGACACATATTGTCGATACGTAGACCACATCTACATCAACATCCAAAATGCAGAACATCTGAAAAACATCAAAGAGCAATTCGAGGAGAACTCCGTGTTAAAATTCACTTATGAATTGAGCACGGGGAATAAACTCCCTTTTCTGGACGTTGAGGTGAAAAACATCAATGGAAACATTATTACAAAAGTATATAGAAAAAGTACGAATATTGGAAGATGACTCAACGTGGAAAGTGAATTTCCTGAAAGGTACTAAAAAGGTGTAATCGTCTCACACATCCGCCGAACATAAAAATGCTACTCCACGTAGGAACTTTTCCTTCAAGAGATCTTCCGCGTAAAACAAACACTCCTGAACAACATTTTCCTGAATAGCATGATTGAAAAACAACTCTACTTATTTTTAATTATGCAATTCTAAGATACGGATAAAACAGAAAGGAAAGCAGTAAATAAAATCAAACTGCATTACAGAAATCAGATGTCTACGGCCTATAAAATAGACGAAAAAAACATCAAGGAAATTGTTAACCGTAACATCAAGGTTAACAATCAAATGTAGAAAATTTAACTTATTATATACTATAAAACGACAAATGTTAACAATCTCGTTATAAAAAACAACAGCTGCCAAAATTCCTAGAATATAAAGTCAACAATCATAGTTTACGAGTTTATATGCCCCAATGAAGACTGAGGGCTTTATAACTCAAACTATATTGGCATAACAGCCACAAACCCTTTTGAGGCGTTTAAACATGCATCTACAAAGCGGAAGGACTAAAATGATATGAAGAGCGCGCATACGAGTAACATCAACCTTACTAGGGATATTCTAGTTGAAAACACTACAATTAAAAGAAAAAAGGGAACTAAAACTAGGCTGAACATCTTAATAAATTAAATGAAAGAGAAAGTGGGAGAAAAAGTTTTAGATCCCCGTGCCCCTATCCACCCACCGACCAGTCCCTCCCGGAAGAGGAACCAGGTTGGGGGAGGGGGAACGAAGCCGGTTTCCCCAAGTTTTCCGGCGCCCTCCTCCCTCTGGGTCTGAAGGCAATGAGGAAAAAGAGCTCCGGGGAGGTGGAGATAGGGAGGGGAAGAAGAAAGGCTTGAAAGTTGACCAAGTTGGCCTGTGAACCTGCTTAACGTGGAACCCGGACCACGGTGTTTTTATGTTTTCCTAGCTTTTAATTGTTACGATTTGCTGTACCTGTCCCAGGTGTTAGTGTCCGGCCAATCTTTAGATAGCGGTAAAGGAATAAGATGATTGAAGTGGAAAGAAATTGGAGGTTTGCAGAGTGGTGCAAGTTGCGTGGAAGTCACGCTAATCTCTGTACTATACACTAATTTTAAAGTTCGAAATAAGTTAGAGTGAAAGTATGTCGGTTTTTTTATGTGGTTGTTTTGTTATTAGGTTATGTGTGTATGAGATAGGCTTTTAAACCGATGTTAGTGTTATTTGTTTTCTTGCTATGTTAATAACTCGAGTTTCTATGTTTCTTGCAGCATAATTCTCGTATCTGTATTTGTTGTGTGAGCTTATTTTCCTTGCTTTTTTATTTGTTTAATTCTATTCTTTATTTATGTTGTTTTTCCCTTTTCGTTAATTTGCACTTTTTGGTAAGTTTTGTCATTCTTTGTGTGTATCAAGTCCAATCCAGTGAGTTTGTCAATATTCGGGAAATTTTTGTCACAATCGAGTTTCCTTATTTGGTTTACACGTAAATCTCCTCCTCTTTCATTTGGTCCACTTTGTTTTTAGGACTAGAAAACAGCATATGTTGTCTCCATCCTGCCACTCATGCTATTCGATTATTTAGTTCCTCTCCTATTACTTCTTGTGTTTTTCCTATGTTTTTTTTGCTCTTTTTTTAATTATCATGTTTAATGGTTTTATTTTCGCTTTAATGTGTAACTCCCTTTGTTTTTTCCTCCTTAATCATCGCGTGTTCCTAATTATGTATACTGCATTATTCTGAATACGTTGCATTCTTATTAGATTGCTTCTTGAAACTGTATATATGGCAATTGTTAGATATATCAAGGTAGGCTGTATCATGGCCTGGTAGATTTTGTTCTTATTTTTCATGTTTAGATTTCTTAATCTGTAGAGTAAAGTTAGCATGCCTCGTGCTTTGTTTATTCTTTCGGTCACGTGTTTCTTGTAACCAGTTTTGGTAATAGTTAGGCCTAAAACCTTGCCTTTACCGTTATTCCTGTATCGTTCTCCATCTACGTAAACTTCGGATAGTTTTCTGCGATACATAGGTATAATTTACATTTATCTTTATTCGTTTTGATTTTCCATTTGCCTTCATAGTCGTTTAGATTTTTATTTCTGTTGCCGTTACTCTGGCCTGCATCTAAGGGTTCCGATAAACACAGGGAATTAATTAAGTCAAATCAACTGCGTATTCTATGTTCACACGGCCATCGTTTCTAAGTGATGAAATGTCGAAGGTATACACTGAGTATAGTGAAGGAATTAAACATCCTCCCTGAGTGAGGCCCGCATTAAAATTGAATCTTTCACCTTGGTAATTCCCCGTGTTTATTTATGCATATCTTTCTAAGACGTAGTCCTATAAAATTCTTTCCAAATAGTTTTTCATTTCCAGATTTAGAATTTTATGTTATATGCCTCTTTGCCAGAATTTATCGAAGGATTTCGATACGTCCAGGCATACAATGTCCATACTGCATTTCTCTCCTTTCACTTTGATTATTATTTTTGTAATCGCGCTGAGGATCATCTCCGTATTCTTGTTCTTTTTAAAGCCGAATTGTTAATTTTATTTTAATAAACAAAGAAAATCCGGCCCTCAACACCCAGGCTATGAGCTGGAATCGAACATTAAAGTTATTTTAAAAATTCCACTCACCGTATTGGCTCGTTTCCCTTTACGTTATGCTTAAGCGAGGAGGAATAAATATCCCCCTACTACCGTTTTCTTTCCCTTCAACCTGATTCTGACTCCACCATACTTCATTGGTAAAGGGGTAAAGAATATGAATATAGGACAAGTCATCTACCATCCACAAAATGGACTAAAATGACAGTAGGAAGAATAGAAATTTGCTAAAGAAAATTGATCAAGGAGAAATATACCATGGTTTTCAACCAAATTTCAATCCAAGAAAGACTGCTACCCATCTATATAATATATATATATATATATATATATATATATATATATATATATATATATATATTTTCTAGTTAATAATTTTCTTAAATGTTGAAGTCAATGTTATTTAACCCGTTATTTACTTTAACATGGATTGAAGTGAATAACCGTAACCAGCGGATGATACAGGTAGTTGTTAATTTCTATAGTAAGCTCAATCTTTCCTGCCTATAATGATTATGTCAGAAGCATTGAGGATCTTTAACCTTTATGTGAAACATCAGAATCAGTTACACAACCATACTTATGGACGAAAGATTTAATGATATTTTCAATCTTGATATTCTGGATGTGACTTTAAAATCTAGTTGGTGAGCGATATTTGCACAGCTTACCTTTGTAGGCAATGTCTAGCCACGGTATTCTTGGCTTAGTTGCAGTATTTCTATACCGCAGCAAAACGGTATCTCGGAACTACTCAATAAATTGCCAGGAATGGGACGCCTTGCAAGTTTTATTTCTGAGTTTTTGCATGATTGTAGATTACGATTATGGGTGGAAAGATCCTCCTTAATCCCATAGGGAAAGTGTACGTTTGCAAGCATGGATGTGTTGAGTCTTCAACTTTTGACGTTGACATGATGCTCAGTTATGCCTGATAGAATCGTATTAATTTCCTGGTCTCATTTGGTGTAAAGGCTTAATATGGGAGGCCCATATTTGAGGCTTTCGGGTCTCATGTACCTGCGATAGAAATATTTTCAATTTGTGACTTTTCACAGGTAAGTTGCTGATGTGGTCAACAGATTGTTCTGTACTGGTCTTATGTTATCTCAAAACTTGACTCTCTGTGCGAAATTAAATTCTATGCATCCGATCATATAATGCAAATGGGAGATTCAATAAACCATATCTGTATCTAAATTGCGAATGGTGCCTTTCAACGGTCCCCTATACCTTGACATTTTCTGAAAGTGGTGAGGCTGCCAGTACCTTTACTTCCTGGACAGTGCATGATGCAGTTGCAATTGCGAATACCACCTATGATGCTACCATGGATGATACCACGATTGAATGTGTTTCTTCCTACCCTACTCTATCCAGGGGTTTCACAGTACCAGTCTAATGGATGGGCTCTACATGCAAAGAGTGAGTATGCTTTTATACATTCTCCCCATTGTTTGGAGTCGGTGGGAAACTTGCGGTTACTGTATTTGTAGACACTGTCAGGCTTGTTGAACTATATTGCTTGTAAGAGGGGATTACATGCCGTGCCAGATTTGAAGATTGATATGGTATCTATAGCGACCAACCAAAGGCCCTATGTGCCCTCACGACAATGTCACCTGCATATCGTCTTGTACAGCACCCATAACGCAGCGCCTAGTGAATCATGTGGTGTTGTTACTAATGTTTTCTATTGTTTGCTTGTAATTGAAATTATTTCTGCAAACGAATACACCTATGATTGAGCCTGGAGGTCTGTCTGCTCAAGCTAAGCAACCAGATTATCGGTTCACTTATTCTTGTACTTCCTACATGATAGTTATAATGAGGGCTCTTATTTGCAGCATAGATGGGAAAAACATCCCTGTTGTATATAAATTGAACACAGTCGTAGGTCGAAGTTCCATCTGATCAAGCGCTCTTTTATCACTTCTGCAAGAATTTTTTTATGTCCTGGTGTTGAATGCTTTACCTCTCTTGCTGCTAAATAATAAATCGACTCGACCTCTGGATTAAGATGTCTGGAGCTTTTGACTCTTTTCTCCAAACTCCCCCTTTCCCATCTATATCGGGCAGACAAAAAATCGGGTTATTCTGTGTTTCGAAGAGGCCAGCCCACACCTCAAAGCTGTCCTTATCGTCTCGTCCCGTGAGCGTTCGTCAGATAGCAGACATCTTCAGCCGTGATACGACCCAATTCATTTGGTAGCTTCTGTCGGTAAGCCTTTGAATTTGCGCAACAGTCTCTCTTCTTTTAATCGAGCCGAATAAAATCCCCATCGATTACCTTTGAGGAAAAGAAGAGTCCTCTTTCCGTGGAATTACGACAATTCCCACATTCCCCGTCAAACATCATCTTTGAACATTGGCTATCTTCATAGAAAGGTTGGTTTGGATCGTGCCCCACCTGCCTCATTCGGATCGTGCCCCACTTGCCTCATTCGGATCGTGCCCCACTTGTCTTATCGGATCGTTCCTCAGTCGTTTCATCGCAAGAAGGACCTTCCTCGAAGTCATCGACCCGTAATACCGAAAACCCTCCATTATTAGTATTATCAAGTTTCCCCTTTTAATCTGAGCCTAGTTACATTAATCAATTAATTCCATTTGAGAATCCCTCCTCATAATAATTATCAAGAGACTATTAATTTCAATTTAAATAATTCACATTTGCCTATTATTATACTTATTTTGATCTTTGTAAATAAAATTAATTTTGTTGTTAATCTTTAACTAGCCGTGAACGATATTCTCGGCTTATTCACTTAAATCTCAGCAACCATTTATGCACTTTGTTTGATTATTAAGGATTTGAAACACAACGCGTCAAGTGTGACCTCCTGAGCGGTCGTTAATCACTGCGAACAGTCCTTCAACGGTTCGCGTTGTGGTAGGTGATTAAGTCACCCCACCCATATAATATAGGAGTAGTGCATGGTATAGAGGGGTTGTACCACGACAAAAACCAATATCAATAACAAATGAAATGACAACATAGTATTAGGTTTTTATTTTACTTTAACTAAAGTAATTTGTATTTGAATAAATGCTTACTATTTACTTTGCCCCAAACAATTTTTTGTACATTTTATTATTAATTCATGTAGCATTTTTTTGTGTTTTCTCCAAATCTGTTCTTTTTCAGCGATCGGAAGGCGAAATGAGGCAAACGGGACTTTGATTCCGATTCCGTCTAAATTTGGAATAATCCTTAATTTTGCCGCATTCTAACTTATAACTGCCAAAAATGTAGAGAAAGTTGAGATAAATATTTAAAAATGGTTCAATGAAAAATTATCTGACCCCAAAAAATCTAAAATAGGAGTAAGTTTAATCCTTTCTTATTTTTTCTTCGATTTTCAAATTGCCAGGTTTTGAAAGTGTACGAGCCCCTTGTCTTTAATAATGGTAAGAGATGGCTTCACCCCATGACTTCCCTTTCAGAATTGTGGATTCTTCTCCCCAGACCCATTTTTCTAATCAACTCGTAGCATAGGCAATTCGAAAGAACAAAAAAGTCACTCGGATTTTTATTCTGAGTATTGTTGTTTCTTGATGTGACTTGTATCAAATAATAGACTCCTCTTTAGTGAGCGAATGGTCACACTCGTTACAATATAAAGTCCTCCAATGACAAATCCTTTCAAAGAAATTCCTAGATTTACACAGTATTTCCCCCAAAATTCAATAGTAAGATTAAAATCACCACTAATATCTTCTACGAGGACTTCAAAATTAATTTCATATTCACCGCATGTCAAAAGAGAAAAATGTCAACACAAAGTGACGAAGTAAGAAGGTCGGTCTAAAATATGTAGACAATGTGACGTCAATATCTGAATTTAAAAAAAATATTATAATCCAAACTCGTATTATAATTATAATAACAGAGATCTATTAATTTGTGTGGTTGGCCAGAAAGTCCTCACTCAGAAACCGGAAAGAATGCAACAAAATCTTATGGAGTAACAGTAACATTAGGTTTTTGTAGCCTTACCCATTTGACTACATTAGGTTAGGTTAGCCTTACTCATTCAACATTCAACCTCCGTACGTTGATGTTGCTTTTTGCTCCGGCGCAGTTTATTTCTTTTGTGTAAGCCCCAACTGACAGAAATAAGTCTAGAAGGAAGTGGAATTTGAGTTTAGATTTGCTACTGTAACAAGTAAAAACTTTCTACAAGAGGTGCTGTGAAGAAAATTATCGATACTAAAGGAGAAAGCACAGTCAGTCTAGCGAAAGTCTAGAGGTGGTACATACGGTTCAACTACGATTTGACTACCTTGACGATCACCCACGTTTCTGGCCGACCATCAACCTTTGACCAAATGGCTTTAGTGGTAATAATGAAATTTGAACCTTCTGCAAGCAACCGTGATCTCGCTAAGGTTGGGGTGACAACCCATCAGACTGTGCTGAACTGATTGCATCCTATGGATTTTGTTCACAAACCCCCAATTAAATCCATATGACCTCATCGAAGCACAAGCTGCCCGTAGAGTAGAGATTCGGAGCCAATTTCTCGATAACCCAATTGACGACCGTTTCTGGATGCGAGTTTTCACATTAGATGAGAAGTTGCTGTACTTAGTTAATCATGATCGGGAGAGGCAATTGGTTCTATGAGATGCGCAAACAACACCCGTTCCACAACGGATGCTGGCTGCCTGATAGAATTTCCAAGGAGTACTGCATTTTAATCTTCTTCAAAATGGTTGCGCCATTAACGATAAACTGTATTGCCAACAGATAGACCACGTGTATGATTAACTAAAGGAGTAGTATCTTGTTTTGATTAATCGAGGTTTGGCTTTGTTTCAGCACTAAAATTCGAGGCTACACACTTCCAGGTTGACCATGGAGAAATCAAACAGATGGTCGGAGACGAGATTCTTCCACATCCACCATTTAGTGTCGGTTCTGCTCCAAGTGAATATGGCCTATTCCACTCAATAGCACACTTCCTCCGCGACCAGCGATTCCACACTTTTGATAGAGTGAAGGAAGCTCGTATACACTTTTTTTATTCAAAGCCATCGGACTGGTATCTGGGACAGATTCAGATGCTGGCTGATCACTGGAACAAGATCGTAGTGAATGGAGGACTTTATTTTGACGAATAAATGTTGGTGTTGATCCTTAAAATTTAGCTGTATTCTTTCCGCTTCCTAAGTGAGTCAGGAATTTCTGCCCAACCATATAGATAAATGGATTCGCATAAACGTGGTTGACATAATAGGTGTAATTAAATTTCTTTTTAAGGGACTACGGTTGAAAAAAAATGCACCGAATAAATAATGGTTCGACTTTATATGACTTGAATGATTTTAAATTGCTTGTGGAGCTTCTTAATAGTTTTTTTATAGGTCTTTATGAAATTATTTTCTCTGATTAAAAGGAGAACAATTCCAAATTTATCTTGAATTAAATTTCTTCATTGAGGAAAAAATTGTAACATTTATTCGTCTAAAAATTAACGTGGGAAGGAAATTACGTAAATACGAGTTAGATTTTGTACACTAAGATTCAATACAGTGATCAAGAAGCAGCTCTCTTCAGAGGTTGTTTTCATCGGCAACTGTTATCACGCTTATAAACTGCATGGAAACTGTTTTACTTGGTTTACTTGAACCACATTGGCTTTAATCTGAGTGAACCAATTGTTCTATCTCACCTTAGAATTGTTGTTATCTTATAATAAGTGGACGTTACAACGATTCTAAAGTATAGGATGAGAATGTACATCAGGATGATTGAATTCACAAGTGATGTTTGTTTCATCTGGTCCTTCGAATCGATCAAAGCTAATTTAATATTTTGGTTAGATATTATAGAGGAAGTTTCCGCCCAAGATTAGAATGTACTCCTTATTTACAAATGTGTGACGTCTCAAATATTCGTACTCTATGAAAAACATTCTGACTCTCCGCTGCAAAAAGTTCAAGTTCAAGTTCAAATTAATCAAAGTGATGAAATGTGTGGTAAGTTTTCATAGGTGTGAAATTGTTTACTAGTTTGCCCTGGTGTTGATGGCATCACTCGCATACTTTCTTCTTATTGTTTGTTTTAAAAAAAAAATTCCTCCGTCAATGACGGTCAAGTTCCTTCATTGTGTTATACAATTTGTTTATTCTTTTTGTAGGTTCCTCCGTCGTCGCTTTAAAGCCTTTCAAGTAGTTTTTTCTAACTATCCTTTTCTAGTTTCATATGGGCATTTTTGCCTCTTTCATTTGGACTTTATAACTTTGTTATTTATTAAATCTTTATGTTCTATCTACTTAAATTTTAGGTATGCTTGTTGTTATTGCAGTTAATTTATCTTACTCTTTTTCTTTTGGTTTACTTTGTTATTTAATTATTCATTTCTTATTTTTAAATCGAATTTTAGTTTGGGCACTTCACCTCATTTTATTTACATTTTTGTTATTGCTGTTAGACTATCTTTCTTTTCCTATTATTATTTTAGGTAATTTTGTATCTTAGATTTCTTTTTATCTTAATTTGATATTAGCTAGGGCACTTTGACTCTTTTCCTTTATACTTTTTATTATTCTTTCCCTTCTTTTTGTTTTAGTTAAATTTTAATTTGGGCACTTCGCCTCTTTTTATTAAAGTTTATTACCTTTGGTTTATTGTTTTTCTTTGACTTGTTTCGATTTTTATATCATTGTTAGGTGTAGATGGGTCTTATATTTTCTGTTGCACAGTTTCTTTAGCTGTTGAATAGTGATGTTCTTTCTACTTTGCGTTGTCTGAATTGCGGTATTTCTAGATTATTGTTGATTTTTGGGAGTATTTCTTGTTCTACTTTGTCCCATGTGCTTCTCCTTAGCCTTTAAATCTTCATATGGATCGGTTTGAGTCTGGTTCTATTGTGTAGAGCCGATTAATTATCGAATACGGTCGATCGTTTTCGTGCCAGTTATAAGCAGTGTGACTTGATTTTGTACCCTCTGCATCCTGTGAGAGGTACAACTTGCTATCTGTATGATCACGGCCTGTTACAACAGGACGGAGCGTACCAAGGCCGTGTAGAGTTTTCTCTTATTTGGGACGTTGAGGCTTCGGAAACGGTACAGTTTCTTCAGTTTTATTTTGGCTTGGAGGACTCTGTTGTTTACGTGGGCTTTGTATCCTGATTTGTGAAGACGTAATCCCAGGACCTTTTCCTCTTTATAGTACAGATAAATTTCATCCTCAATCATCAACGCCTTCTGGCAGTTAGTCTTTATTTTTCACCTTTTTTCGTAACGATTGATGTTATCAATCTCGGCAGTTGTCGCTCTTGCTTAAACTCTAGCGTTCATGATGTGATTTGGAACGATTTGTGTGATGTCATCAGCGTATTGCAGACACATCGAATCCTCTCTCCCTGGAGCAGGGAAGTATATTGTGTACACGAGGTACAGCAACGGACTCAGACAGCTGCCTTGTGGAACTCTCGCCTGGACTTCAAATTCGAGTCTCTTTCCAGGATTGGGCTTAGCTGGAGATTGAGGATCTTGAATTGTTGCCCTCTCAGCCAGACCGTATCGAAGGTTTTCTTTACATTTCGCAGCACCACTTCTACGTATTTTCGCTCAGGGTTGTGACCTCCTAGCTTGGCTAGTCGTTCTTTAAGGCTATCAACCAAGAGCTTCTCGTAGACTTTCGCGACTAATTACAGCAAGGAAGATTGGCCTGTAATTGACCAGTTGACCAAGGCGTTTACGTCCCTTAGCTATGAAGATTATTTTATCAATCTTCAAACCATCAGGGAAGTAACCCGTGTTCAGGGAAGTGTTATAAACATTTGTGATTTTCTGAATGTTCTGCTATGGGGCATTTATCGAGTTGTTTTTGGTGATGCTCGTCCAGCTTTTTGTTCAAAGGTTCTCACAGTGACCATGCCATCCTCTGGTGTTCTGGGACAGCCATGGCCCGCCATCTCCTGACCTTCGTCTACTTGATGTTGTGGGTGCGTGCGGTGTATAAGCTAATTCAGATCTTCGATAAATCATTGTTAAATTGATGTGAGGTGTCTTTTCAAATTAAATCTTTTTCGAGCCAAGGCAAAGAGTAATAACAACAATTTGCGTGGTTATTTCTTGACAACCGAAATGTAATAGCAGAGGATTCATTTACTAATCTAGTGAATATGATGTTAAATTATTTTTAAGATAACTAATATCAATTTCAATTATATACATAAGCTTCTCTAATTTTATGTAATCTTGCGTTCAGAATATTTTTAATTCGCTATTTTACTAAACTTAAATCCTGCAAAGAACAAAAAAGGTAATTGATCCTGTATTGCTGAATTGCTAAAATATACCATTCAAATACTTCTTCTCTTTCTCTACACATACACATGGAACATCTATAGCATTGAAACTGAAGTAATGGGGTGGAGTAGCTATACAGCCAATGACTGTATAGCTACGAAGTCTCTAGGCAAGGCCCTCCAATTAATTCTGCTGAATGGACACCCTGTATGGCAAAGGCCATGCAAGTTTAGTGTTAATAAGCGTCACGCGCGTAGTGAGTTCGTGAGTTCATGTCATTCCTTGGGCAAAGGACGAATGGTCTTCTGCACGCGAGCCAGTCGATTGTTTCTTAAGCTTTCATGAATAAAAAATTAAAATTATTTTGGCCAGATTTTGTATTAACGAGAATTCTTCGTGAAACTCTTCATAACGTATATTTTAATAGTAACTTATATGGTTTACTTATTTGTTTAAATCATAAACACACGGTAGCTGATTGGTAGGGCGTTGTCATATTTTTGCTATTTAAAGAAAAAAAGATGAATTATCACAAGAAAAAAAAACAAGGTAAAATAAGAGAATTAATTTAAAAATAGATTTAAATATTTAATATAACTTGTATAATTTATCTAAAAGGAAAGGTTAATTGTAGCGGTGCTTTCTACAATTCCATAGAATCAAAACCAAAGTATGCCTTCTTTAGAGTGGCATACTTTGATTCACTTAGCAACTTTCTTTAGGAAAGTTTTCCTTAGCATTGGAAGAAGGATCTCAATATAATAGTAAAGTCTATCGAAAATTAAATTAGAATAATGATTTTATAGGGAAGCATTTTTTTAAAGCGAGAAAAGTTCATTATCAAGGCAGGCACCAGAATGAACTTTTTGTCCGCTCCTGCTCCAATAACGCTTCAGTTTGCCTTAGACATAAATTACTAAATCTTACCCCAGTTTAGGTTTTGTATATGAAATTTCTTGTCCAGAAAGTCACACAAAATACATAGGATAAAGTATCGAACTTGAGATAAAGATTAAAGGAAGAACAGCAGGTTCATTTAACAAATTCAAAACCCATTTTGTATAGCAAGGATAGTGAAATTAAACAAACAACCTGATATTTTTACAATTTAAAATTTAATTCATTTGAAGATAATTAGACAATATAATCTTAACTTTTTAAATTTTAATACCTTTAACTGGTCAGGAAATTATTTATCTCTCTCACATATATATATATATATATATATATATATATATATATATATATATATATATATATATACATTCAGTACTTTTTCTAAAGCATGATCCAGTTTTATGAGAAGAGGATGAACATTACAACGCATAAAACACAATTGTTGGTTCTCTACTTTGCCCGAATGATACAGGAAAAAAACTCTACCACTCGAAATGAGTATCTGTACTATTGTCTCCGCTAATGTGTGAAACATAACTGGAATTTATTTCCCAAAGACTAGAAGTCTTGTGTAATATCATAGTCTTTAAATTTGAGAAATTCTTGTATCTGAGGTTTAAATATTGATCTATAATAATATCTTAGATAAACTTTGGCTCTGTTGAGGAAGCGTTTATTTTGTTGTATTGCAATAAAAAACTATCATTTTCAGTTTTCTATGAAAAGGAATCATTTTAAATGATGAGTGACTGAATTTTGAAAATTTACTTTTTCTTAACAGGTTTAGATCGTTTGTTACTTGTGTTTAAAAAATGCATTAGTAAAAAAGTATCCAACGAATTGGATATATCGCTTGGCTAAAAGAGATGATGTATTTCCTTTTACTGTTAGAATTGCAAAAGTGCAGACTTCAACAAAAATGTGGGTTCCAGCTTTTTCAACACTCCTTTCCGGCTAAATAATAATATTCCTACATTGTTTTGGATCGATGACGCACGTCTCGTAACAGATTAGCGAATCTTGACCACCCTTGTCCATTCTAAGATATTCTTTTGCTTAGAATTTGAATATTCCTTCTCTATACGTCATTTCCCATTGGTTAATCAACTTTTAGTATCGATTAGTTATTATTAATATTCGTAAATTATAGTTTAGTTCCTTTCAAAGGGATACAAGATATAATGCAATTAGCTAATGGCCAGCGTTTGGAATCTGCTGATTCCTTCACTTTCTATCAGTATATAGCTCTTGATATTGAACCTTGCTACAATTGTTACCGTATTTAAGGATCAAAGTGAAATTATAGTGAACAATCTTCCCACTCAAAAATTATTATGAATTCAAGTCGGAGCAGGTGTTTCCAAGTGAAACCCCCAATAGTTCATTCAATAAATAAAGGAAAACAGTGGTAGAGAATTTTAAAAATTATCTACTTTTGGGAGCAATTACCAAGTAAGACTTCCATTTGCTGTCAACATGATCATACTTTGCTCCTACATTACATTTACCCCTAGCAGAAAAGGGTAATAAGAAGAGGCCACTCTTGCACTGAATACACTGTGAAGGTTACAATAATACATTTTTTCATGCTACTTGAACCTACCACATAAGTGATATTTCATAATAATTTGGTTTTTGAGCTTTCGGTCTAAATAAAAAGTATTTGTCTCTCGAACCAGTCCTAACCCCTTTTGCTTACCCCTTTATTTTCTTTGTACTCGTTCATTCAGGATTTTCCATTCCCATTCCTCCAAACACTAAAAAGACTTTCACTTGCACTTTTAGCATTCGCCTTTCTTCGGTGTATACTAGTACGTTTTGTACAGGGAGGAACGGCACGCCTTTCCGATCCCAGTCCCTCCTGTAGTAGATATTAAATTGAGATAATCTAGGTTTTATTCGTTCTAGAAACTTTCATTTCACCTATTTCGCCTATTTATCAAAACTCTATTCAACCTTTTTTTTGGCTGACGGCTAATTTCGTAGGATAGTCACCGACCAGATATCGTCCATTCTTTTCTGGTTCACCCATCCATCCTGGTTCCGATAGGGGTGGAGAATTTTAACATGCCTACACTAATCCAAACCTCTGTTACTTCTACCAGCGTCTATTTTCCACCCTTTCACGTACCCGTAAAAAGTTCAGTCGCTAACATCAGCATGATTTTGTGCCCCCAACATCCAACCCAGAAATTCGTCTTCCAAAGCCCTAATGTTTGCATGAGGAACTGCGGTCTCGTCTCTTCAACAAGATGTCAATTACTCTGATTGCATCACTTTCGTTCGAGTATCATTATAATCCTTCGACAGGATACTCCGACGGTACTATTTCATTTTAACTTTAGATATATATCCATTTTAACTCTTACAACCATTCTATTACATCATTCTTCCGGATCTGTTTCACTTTCAAAGAGATAACAGCCCATCTGCAATAACCATTCTTTTAAATACCATCTTAATGTTTTGTTATATCAGTCAATTCTCTATTCAGCGGACTTTATTTTTTTCATACCTGCCACACCACTAACCATCTCTTTTATTCTAATCGCTTCCATACATTTTGATAACACCTGGTTTTCCCCATCGAAACCAATCATATTTGCATCCGCTTGATCTTGCACCCGCACATTTAAAATTCGTCAATTTACTCTCGCTAACTACTTCCCACCTCCGTGTTGCTTTAAGGTACCCTGCTCTTATTATATTAGTTCTAAACACAATTAATCATCAATTTTTTTCTAAGCTTTCTAACATATCGTTATGGAATTGTTTCCTATTTTCTTTTTAATTTTTCATCCATGTACCGTCAAAATGATTTATTTGTTACTTTATTTTAAATCTTTGTATTTATTTATCTATAACTTTCAGTGATGCTTATCTGCATTATTCAGTACAGCGAAATTCCACGCATATACAACCCTTGCATTGCCTACTATTACCTCCTTAACTTTGTTCTATGTTTGTTCTTACTTCTTTTTCTCTCTTCTATCTTCCTACTCTCGAGAATTTTCAAGTTCTCTTCACTTCCTCGCTCTACGAAGCAGCAGCTTTTCACTTTTATTTATTTATCTTGAACTTTCTTACTCTATCCCATCAAAACACATATACACCTTTAACCTTACACAGCAATATCAGGTAGTGAGATATTCCATTACCCATATATTTGAGGTAATATAATAAATATTATTTCAAACCCCTAAAGCATGAAATATTATAAATGGTTATCTTGACGATTAATTTAAATTGTTAAATAAACACTCCCGAGGGAATAAATATTATCTGGCTTTTTCTAAGTAACAGATTTATTACAAAGTTAGAATTAAAATTGAATTCCATTAAGCTTAGGCCTATTTGAAAATGACCAAATTTAAAAACAGATAAATTGGCCTAACTGTTATTACGTTTGTAATTATTTCGCCTTGGGTAGGTAATTAAGTTTATCCCTAGTGAAATAGCAGAAACACAACTATAATAGGTAATATGAGTTTTAAATGGTATAAAGCGATAAGAAAGTGGTAATTTTCTCAAATATAGACGAAATATGACGGTATAAAAACGGCATTTATTAAAGTTATTGACTCTTTCTTTCCCAATTCCAACTTTGGAACAATGCTTTCCTTTTAATTATGGCCAAAAAATCAAATATTTAACTTTATCTTATAAAGGACGAGCGGGCGAAGAAATGAGATTACAATTTACTAAGTATAGCAACAAGAAAAATGATCAAGGGATAGGAAGGCATACCTGAATACCTGTAATGGCGTCACCTCGCGATAATTGTATAGTGTAGGTTTTAAAACTGTTCATAATGCTTAAAGAACAATAATTCATAAATATAACACTTCTAGATATCGGGTTATAAAAAACACTGAATTATTTGGTAGGTTTTAAAGGAATAATCGAAGGATCCACGCCATTACGCGTGTTTCACGTTAGCTTTCTCGGAAGTACACTATGGCGGTTCTGAGTAAGCAAAGAAACTATTCATTAACATACGATCAGGATCAATTATATACAAATGGATTACTAACTAGGCACTATAAATAATACTAGGATAGGTAAAAACTAAAGAATATCACGATTAGAGAAAATCGCTTTATATATAATAAATAAGTACTCCAGTTGGATAAAACTAATCTTTGTTAATTTTGTTAACTTTCCTCCAGGTTCTTAAAAGGCCGAAGGTTTGAATTTCAGACAAACTGCTATGCCCAAAGTAACACCTGTTTGGATTATGATGCTATTCCCTTGCTATCAAAAAAGCCAGTTAATCATTAATATCAAATTGAGGCATAATAATTTTGTTCAGGATGTGAATGATAACTTAAAGTAATGGCAGGCGCATATGAAGAAGAGGCGATTAAAGTATAGTAATGAAAGAAATGTTAAATGCAAAGACCATTTGTAAATTAATAATCTCGTATGGAAGGGAAATGGAAGCAATATTATCAACAATTCTTTCCTTTCCATCTACTTCTGTTAGGAAAATTAAAGTATAGGATGGGAAAAAATAGTTGTATTTTCTTGTGGATGATAAAATTACAAGTTTAGAAGAAAAATCCATTTTCTCATTTTCTCTCTTCTCGATGAATTTTTAATTAGTCATCTTGAATTTACACTGACTCAATAAACGTTGGAGAGGTCTCTCTCCGTATCATAACATTAGATTTGGTTATCATGAGTTATTCTGCCCCAATTGCTATTGTCCAAATTTACTAATCGCATTGGGTAATAAGAAATTAACTCAGCTGTCGTAGACGAATAAAAAACAGAAATATAAAAAAAACTAGGTTATTGTAAAAGGGGAAAATAAACCAGTAGATAACAGTTTCGTATCTATGTATATTCCAAGAAAATATATGTGATAGATTGTAGTGACCGCATTTATCTTATAATCTTCGTTCCCTGATCTATATTACCTTTAGTAGTATACAATATCCTTTCAGTTATTCTCCCCTTCCTTGTAATTATGTAATTATCCATAAATTTCGGAATAAAATTCAAATATTCAACATTGAAAGTAAATCCACTTCCAATTAGTTTTTAGATCAGTAAAAGGTAGAACCTATCATAAAGCGAGTTAGGTATATAATTCAGCACTTTTGGGTGAATTTTATGTGCTATATTTGTTTTTACAGGAGATAACCACCATTGAAACACTTACGTGCTGATATGAGAAAACACTGCAAAGCGTAGAAAGCCGAGTCTAATCATTTTTCAGTTTACAGCAAGACGTGTCGCATGCATACACTTTGAGGTACGATGGCATTGAATAGACTAATTCCTTGGATCCAATGACTCGAAAACAGCGGCTTGCCACTCTAATAATCCCAATAGAGAAATTTTGTCAAAATATATATTTATCCTCGCTCGCTTAGCAAGTTTGTGATATCTCACTACAACCGTGTTAAATATTCACTACGAGTATGAAGATCGCCGCTTGTCTTTTTTATTAATGCTTTTATGTTCTTATCTTTATAAATATGAAGATTTGATTTATTAAGTTGGCTAGAAAATCTTTTCCTTAACTTATTCTTTCCAGCCAATTAAAATTAGAAGCAATATAAAAATATAAATGATGTAAAAGAAAATAAATTTTGAGAAAATTAATTTAATTTAAAGCATAAACCGATAACTCTTCCATAATTTCCAAAAGAAACCAAGAGAAATAATTATGATATTTATTCCTAATAAACGACGCTATGTATCTTAAATTAGAATAGTTTGGGCTAGTTTCTTCTCCATAACTTTTCTAATCCGGTAATAGAAGGATTTAAATACAATTTGTGACTCTAATGTAGCTGAAAGTAATATCGCACAACAATGCCATTCAATCGGTAGGACAAATCTCTTTTGGCAAGTAGCCAAGAAAACAATTCAGTGTAATCGCAAATTTCTATCAGCGGACCAATATATGACCTTACACCCGACTCAGGTTTTTTTTATATATAAAAACTCCTTTTCTTAAAAAAAAAAAAGATAATGAAACACATTTAACAGCTGTAGTATGTATTAAATAACGATTTATCTCTTTTGTTGCCTTTCTCAAAGAGTAATTCTTGTATCTAGACAAATTTTCGAGCTCATATGTCTGGAACTAAAATTTTAGTTGAATCATTTTAAGACCTTTGATTTTAGAAAAACAAGAAATACTGACCATATCCACTACGTAATTTTATTCAAGAGTATCTCATGGTAGCAATAAATTCACCATACACATTTTATTTTAATTCATTCCCTTAATTATTCTCCATTTTCGCCAAGTTAACTAATAACTATGAGCCAATAAATATTTGAAGGTTTTAGTAAAACCCAAATGAGGTATTTAGTAAAAAAAGAAGAATGATAGCAAAACCTATATATTTCAATTTTATTTATTAGTAATTGAAAGTCAAATCTTTATGAAGAATATAATTAAATTATTGTCATTACTATAAAGAACTCACCTAAAATAACTCACTCCAGGTTTAAAAAAATAATAACTATTAGTTTTAAAAATAAATTTACAGGAGAAATTTGTAGAGGCAACTTCAAGAAATTCGAGGCGATTTGTGCAGTGAGTATATAGCAAAAAATGACAACGGACACTGATTTAAGTGCCCTTAGGGACGCGCATCGTCCACCCTTCTAACAATTCCCCAATAGCAGTATATCAATTAGTCTCTATATAGTATATATGTAGTATAAAACGCTTGAAATAATTAGAAAGATTTCAATTTTCTGTGATAACAAAAGGTATACTATAGAAAGACTAATGATTCTCTCCTTTTGTGATGGGTATTAGAAGGGTACTTTGAACACAGCTTGCATTGGAAGGACGATGATCGTCCCGTAGGGGGCTTAAAGCAGTGTGGCTTGTAAAAATTGGCTATTTTTTATAGTACAAAAATACGTTTATTGACAACAAGTAAGACATATTATCTCTCGCATTCTCGCAGCCTCTCTCCTGCATTAATATAATATTAATCCCTTCTAAATGATCCCTATTAACGATTTACGCCTTTAAGTTTGAACGCTTCGGAACTTGACGCTTATGCTGCCTTCTCTTTTACAACCAACTCTTTTGACTTGAATATCTTCGAATAACTGTTCAGAAAACCACTAATTCAAATTTGACTTGGCTAATTGCAGCTCTAAATGACGTTAACGGAACTTCACAAAGCACGAAAACTCTACTTTTATTGTTGATAAGTATTTATATTTGTAGATGTAAAAATAAATGTATTTTAGTAATTAACACTTAAGCAATATTTTAACTTCGGGCCAAAAGAGACAATCCCTGTACCATTTATTGCCCTCATCTGATAATGGCGTAGAATATGAATGCATTTATCTCTTCCACAACTATAAGCCGAATTTTAAAACAACCTTAAAGTTCGATTCCAGCTCGTAGTCTGGATGTTGATAGCTGGCCTTTCTTCGTTAATTAATATGGCTTCTAAGGTGTTCAGTCTAGCTTCATTTCCCTCTTTTGCTTTGATCGTTGTGTTATTAACCAATATGTCCCTGATTTTGGGAGGATCCATGTTACAGGTGCATTGTTAAACGCCTCAAAAGTGTGGTGGCAGTAATACCAACATTTTTGAGTTGTTTTGAAGCTCACATTCTTCACTCAGGCAGGTAAACTCGTAAATTATGTTCGTAGACTTCAGGATCAAGTAGTTTTGGCAGATTTTGTTTTTCATAAAGAGATTGTTAACTTTTGTCGTTTTATAATATATAATCATCTGAATCTTGTCCGTTTGCTACTTAACTTTGATGTTACGGTTAACAATTTCCTTTATGTTTTTTTCGTCTATTTTCTAGGCCAATGACATTAGATTTCTATAGTAAAGTTTGATGCTATTTGCTGATTCATGGTTAATTTCAAATTCATCTGTGTCTTTTAATTGCCTTCTTAAAAATGATTGAAGATGTTTTTCAATCATGCTGTTCAGGAAACCGTTGTTCACGAGTGTTTGTCTTATACAGGAGATCTCTTGATGGAACAGTTTCCACGTGAAATCTCATTTGTATGTTCGGCGGATGTATGAGCCGATTACAGTATTTTTCTACCTTTCAGGACATTCACTATCCGCGTTGAGGCATTTTGTGATGTAATTACCGTTTATATTTGTACTCTAAAGTACAAACCTAGTATAAACCTTACTCCGATAGCAACCTGCATCGGATGCAATCAAAGCCCAGACGAAATCAAACATCTACTCATAGACTGCCCAAACTTCACCCTTGTACCCACTACACACGATATCTCGTCTCTTAGGGACCTCTATCGCAGAAGAGAGGGACGGGCGCCGCCACGTGAGTAAATGATAAATGATTGGTTGAAAATCAAATTTTCGCATAATTAAAAATACAATAATCATATAATTGTATTTTGTATAACTTCAAATAGAATATAGCAAAACTGGATTGATTTTTGTCGAGTCCAGTAATGAAACCTGATATGCAATTTACGTGCAAATTGTCGCGCCCGTTTCCTCGCGTGTTGAATGCAATTCTCCTTTTTCTATTAGTTTATTAATAAATTATATCACGCCATAAATCATTTAAATAATACTTTATTTACATACAAATTCCTTGAAATTACGCAGAAATTTTTTTATTTTGTTTTTATTCAGTTTCCATAAAATATGTAATTGAAACTATGTAATTCTTTCACTCAGCATGCGTTAATAAATGATAATTTACTTTGCTGTATGAAATTTCTTCCTCAATGGCGAAATCTTTTATATCTCTATGTTTAAAATACCAATGCTTATTAGACATTGGAGTAACTATAATTTTTATCGAGCAAATTTGATTTAGGTTCTGTAAGGAAATTAAGCTTTTCTCTGTAATATGAGCAATGACCCTTGCTCATTGACGCCTATTCCAGATTCCCTTGATCTCCAAAGGTGTTATGGAGTGTTTTAGTGGTTTTTAGTTTTGTATTTTAATATATTTAGTCTTTTAGTTGATCAGTGTAAAATATTTCCTCTATCTTACTGATTTTTTATGTCATCTGTGTCTTACTTATCGGATACCTAAGGGATTCCGGAAGCATAACTGGCCGACATTTTGGTCTTGTTAGCTTTGGCTGCCAGCCACCCTAAGAGAAGGGTAATTCTATCTCTAAACCGAGTATATTGAGCTATTTAGCCCCATAAGGGCATCAAAAAAGAAACAATCGGTGTCTGCATCGAATCTTGTTATACATGCTGCAATCCACATAAAACTTCATAAACCATTGTCCCTCACCAGTGTTTTGATCTGCCATAAGTAAACAATCGCTTAAATAAGTATGCCTGTTACTCTGAAAAACGAGACACTGTGAGGCTCTAGGACGAAAGAAGATAAGTAAAGGACCAATTTAATCCACTTTAAAATCCAGGTCATAATTTTTATGCAACTTATGCCTCAAATTTAAATCTTAAGAGTAAATTTATTTAGATCCCTTAAGGTAGCAGTGGAGAAGAAATATGTGTATTGCCTTTGTTAGTCATTTTTCCTGTTGCCAATGAGATAGGGTCGATATACTCTAATGATACTACTTTTCTTTTAACAAAAATATGAATAACACTTTATTTTCTTTTAATCTCAGGTGCTCTATAGAATAAAATAACTTGCCTATAGCAACGGTCCTAAGAAAATTTAAAAGAAGGTTTTATTTAACCAATAGAGAAACCTCCATTTTGGACTCATAGAAATTACCCTTTATGGCAAAGGTTCTCGAAGCCTTCTGAGTATTAATAGTATCGCTATGGCTATTTAAGTAAGTTGGTAAATGAGAGAGCACCACTAAAAAGCAGGAGAGTAAAATAAATAATGCCCAAATAATGAAGCTTTTCCTACTAATGAAAAAACAGAAAAAAGTTTTAGTCGAGATAATGTTATTTGTTAGAAGAACTTGAACAACTTCTGGTTGCAAAGTGCAAAAAACACTCCTAACGCTGGAGGGGCAAAGGAAACTTACAGAGAAATGATGGTGGCTAAAACGAGCCTTATAATACCGCAGGGAATTTGATCGAACTCATCAATCTGTATTCTGTACGTGGATCTGGCCTACATTGATAAAGTAGGACCATTCGCAAAAATAATCACTTCGTTCCTGGCCGAAAAATTTAAATAAAGCAAATTGTTTTTCTATTTTCCCCTTGATTAACTGATTTTATAAAGGTTATCCTGATGTATAAAGAAAAGAGAAGAACTATGTAATTAAGATAAGAATCTAGACAAACCTAGACAAACAACTAGAAATTGAGCCACAAAAAACGCATCAAACTGACTGAGCAACGGTAAGCTTAACGCTCAAAGAAATAAAAATGACGGGATAAATTTAATGCCAAAGATCTTATCTTTAAACTAAACCCAATACGGAAGTATGACCTCTGCATATATACAAGTCGAATGGGTAGAAAAATTTAAGGTCCCGATAAAATAACGATATATATTGATCCATAATTTATATAGAGTAAGCTCGGATCATAGAGACAGAACTGAAGACATAGCCCTAAATATTTTGAATACAATGTCATAACAGATCATTGAACTAGGAAACGATTAGAAGGCGCAGCTATTACTATGGGACTAGGTCTCAATACTAGAAATTAACTGAAATCGATGAGGCATAGCTAGCAATGAAAATAGAAATGACTACATTGATTGTAGTTATTGGGGAGTTATTTATCAGTCCAGAATTACATCAAAATATTCATTATAGGATTCCAACCCTTACCATGCAACACCAGTATCAAGTAGCGATTACTGTACAAGAAAAACATCATATAAAACTTAAAAATGTTGTTAACGAAAAATGTCCCTAGGAATGTACTATGTAAAGGTCATAACTAAATTAAGTGAAACGCTGCGAGAAAATTGCCTTTTGTGTTATGTAATGTAATATTCCCATAAACACTTATATGGAGAAGTAATGATTGCGTATGATGATTAAATATGGATCCTTATGCTACTATAATTAATTGCGATAGGTTCCTTCGATGAAAAGAAAACATTACAAAACAAACTGGATGTAGGAACAAAAGCTTCGAAAATACATCGCCATTCAGCTGGCAGACTCCCTACTTAACAGGATAGATGATAAATTATTTCGCCTTGCAGTCAACATTATTTACGTCTCCCCTCCCCCTAATGCAGGCGATAAATAGTGGGGAAGATGAAATGAAAATGAAAAAACAAACAGATATATAAGTAATATTCATTAACTATACATAGGTAATAGAATATAAGTTAAATTCAGGAGCCAAAAAGACACAGAAAAGCAAACATAATACTTCTAAAATATGTGTTGAAATAACTAATTAATAAAGAGCAAGTAAACGGTTGAAATTCGCTAAAACCTTTTTAAAATGATAGATGAAAGGTGAAAACAGAAAGTTTACAGAGAGTCTTTCTACCTCGAATCGGACTAAATATCCGACAAAACTTAGAAATTACCTTTGATAAATTTTCAGTGCTGACATTCATCAATTTCCAAATGGAAATTAATTTAGAGAGAAATATCAGCAATCAAATCACGAAAGAAGAGCAAACTTTGTAATGATCAAATATGAAAGACCCGAAGTCTAATTGGAGCCTGGATTTCTGCATGTGCGCGCTCTCAGCTCCACCATTGACATGTCACAACTGGTCGTGCCTGGAACTCTCAATATTCAATTCCCAGATGGCATCATGCATTTTTTAATGATCAATATTAAAGATTTCGAGAATAAATTAAAAATAAGTTAGAACAAATGTCTTAAATGAAGAAAAATCAGATATAGACTTAAAGGTTTTAGGTCTGAAAATAACTTCTCCCGATTACGTTCAACGAATAATCCAAAGAATAAATAAGACAACTCTTAGGACTTAAATTGAAATTTTTTTCGAGAAAACTATAAAGTTAAAGGACAATATCTTTGGTAATTACGGATTGAAGCAACAACATACCCTTCTCTGCTAATAATCTTTGTGTCAAATGATAAGAATTTTTTAAAGTAAATAAAAACGTCATATTCTTATTAATAAACGCTATAAGAGAATACCTGAAGTAGCGAGCTCTACAGGCCAAAGCGAATTCAACAGCATTGAATTGTTTCCAAGGACACTGGAAGAAACCATTTTTGGAAAAATTAATAACTTCAACCCAATAATTCTCGATCAGACTTTTATAAAACAAATACCATCTAATTTCTTTTTATGATATTCAACAGCAAGTACGACTAGAGAAAGATCTACTCTTTATTTGTAGAATATATAGAGATAATACTTTCCAATCCAGACAAAATGACGCCTTTAATGCAAGGGCATATAGCAACAGGTTAAAGAAAAGAAATAACGGCTTTAATTCTTTGCTGTCAATCTTAATATTAAAAAATAGGTTTATTTTTAGTCTATTTTTTTCCTAACTTCGGGCAAAATAATTCGAATATGCAGGTAAATAAAAAGGAAACGTGTAGAAAATAAACTTTGTATTCTTTTCGATTTTTATTCGACGTGAAATATATGTGAGCAATCAGAGTGAACAATTCCTCTGAGTAAACATTATTCACATATTTATAGTAAAAGAAATCAAAATGACGGAAGGCCTCTGTGCAAAAACATGCCATTTATTATTCTTGAAAAATAATATACAACATAATCGTAAGATAACATAAATTATATAAGCCCAGAAATTTTTTCTAAAAATGTATTCACTTCTATGATTTTATCTATCATGTAACAGTAAAGAGGTATTTTTCCCGCCACATTTTAAAGGCATAGTGAAGCTCTCTATAGCTCCTTTCCTACTGAGATATGTCTAAATAGAAAAGGAAAACTGGATATGAACTGAGCCTTATTTTGGATTAGTTTATGTAAGGCCAAAGTAGTGGTAAAAAGTTTTTCAACCACCTCATAAAACACATGAACCAGCGATTTAAATGATTTTCATGATTTTGTTTTACGAGCCCTAATAATTATGTTGAATTTAAAAAATTTTTCTTGAAATTCTTATTAAAATAATAATTAGTTATTAGTATTAACTCCATATATTCTATTTCTTATTAAAATTTTAAAAAATACATATTCATCATATGGAAAATACCCGCCACCTTGTAAAGCAATCGTAATTAAATTTAATTATTCACATATATATTTATTATCTTGTGCTACAACCATTTCTCTTATTGACATGGGAACGAAATTTAATCAAATTTTTCACTAAAATAATAATTACTATGCAAAATCTTTTCCTAATGAGAGGACAAATGAGAAGAAGTATAGCCGATTAAGGCTTTCTCTCTTCTGTTTAACAAGTTGCACATCTGTTCGATCTTGTAAAACTTACATAGTATATATATTTCATGTATTATGCGCTATTCTTTCTATATTTTGTATCCTCATAATCGTCCCTCACGGCTTTTCTACATCATGGGTGTGATAGAATAAGACCTTCTTTGCCTTCAATCTCTCCACCCTAATACAGATGCCGTCCTTCTTCTTCAGAATTTTTGTGCTTCTACTTTGGAATGGGAATTTCATTTGAATGTAGCACTGGTCGTATGGTGGTGTCTAAATGTTTATTTTTCTCAGTGAAGCCCGGAGTCTTGACAAAGCAGAAGTAGCAATCCATCTCATGGTTAGTAGGCTCTCGTCACACCTGAAATGGAAAAAAATTCAGATTTAACAAAAGCGAATTTTATCAAAGGTTGTTTATATACATGTTAAAATTACACTTAGGTATTTACAGTACACAAGTGACTACGTTACGTAGTTTTATGAAATCATAAATTTACCATCGGAACTACAAAAGGTATTTTTGTCTCCGAACCGTTCGTCGAATGTCGCAGTCTTTCAATGCATACAGTGTGGCTTTATGTGGAAGCCATGATTTATCTTGATCCCCCAGTTTTATGCCAAAATAAGCTAAGTAAGCTCTTTTCACGAAGTCCGTTATATTTCCTCGTTGATGTGAAGTATAAAATTTCCACATATGTAGAAAAATGAATCAGGAGAGTTTTTGCATATGAACTTTCTAGTGTTTGAGAAAATATTACTTGATTGTTTTGTCAATTTGTAAAGGTATCTTAATCCCTTTTTTTCAAAATCTGAAATATAAAAACAAACATTAGTTTAAATAGGTATTTATAGATAATTATAATTATAACTATAATATGCAACTGCAAAGAGACTTAGCAAGTGTAGAGAAAATATCCATTTTATCAATATGATGAAAGAGCAAGTGTCTTGAACATAATCAGGACATGATAGAGCAAAACGGAGTAAAGGTTCGTGCTCAGCGCAGTTTAATTATTGGCATGAGAGAGGAATAGACAATATTCAAGCCTTTAACTTTTTATTTTAAACCAGATCCCCCTTTTCGACCGTTTAAACTCTTAAATCTTTAAATCTTTCCTCTCTAAGAGGTTGAAGCCTCATCCCTTCGTTCGTTTCCAGGTTAACTTGGGTTCTTACATTCGCTCTTATCATATTTCACTTTCAAATTCACATTTTACTTCTATTTTCCAAATTTTCTCTTTTACTTCTATATATTTCTTATTCCAAACCTTTTGTTCTTACCTAATTCGATTCATTCCTTTTTCCCCATAGTAGTAATGCTGCGGGGCTTCTGATTTCAATTCGGAGAAATTTCGTGTCTGTGAATCTCGATTTGGGCCGTCAGGAGAAATCGCCTAATCGAGTCAAGATCTTAATTGTTTTTTATGCATTTAAAATGGAGCCTTGCATGAACGAACCCTACAAAGGTTGAAAAATCTACTTTGGAACTTTGAAAGGATACATAAATAGAAAAAATGAAATTTGTGTGAAAAATTCACTTTACATATGACAAGAGCGGATAAGAGAGATAATACAGTTTTAGATATTTCTTCTTTTTTGTAGCTTTGAGTGCAAAAAATAATAGTATAAAATGGCTTTGTGTGGAAGTGATGAAGAAGGGAAGCTAAATTAAAGACAATAGAGATGGAAACTTGTATTGGGTGTGGCATAATTATTTTCTGAAAAGAGTATACCTCAAGTATAAGCTTGCTGTTTATTGATATTTAACAACTTGCGTTTTCCTTAATCCTCTCTTACTGTTTAAGCCGCTTCTTTGTTTGATTTATCTTGTTCCATTTAATTCCATTGGGGGCTTTGCATTCTCTAGAGGGTAATCGCTATAGATGTCTTAGATTTGACTTAATTCAAAATATTAAGTAAAGGGTGTTCCATAAAGCGTACCAAATTTCAATTAAGCGACACTTTGGTGTTATGAAGGCATTCATTTATCATGATTGATATCTCTCTTCATCCAGATTTCTTTTTTCTTTCAAAATACTTTGTGTGCAAATTATTGACTGGAGATTGACAACCTCTAGTTTCAGCAGGATGAAGTGACCTGCCACACTTCGGGACAAACCTTTGCATTTGTTCACTCAAAATTTCCGCAACGAGTGATATCCTTACATGGTGACCAGGAATGTGCACTAAGTTCCTGCGATCTTACTCCTTGTGATTTTTTCTTATGGGTGTATGTAAAACACAGATAAACGCCAACAAATCATACACAATTCCTGAACTCTAGGCTGATATCAGGGGGGTGATTGGAGGCATCGAGTCACACATCTGTGAGGTGAATATATGGCCGATACTGTTCCACCCCTAAACGGGAGACATACTCGTAACTCATTAGAAATATGCAGAATATAACCATGTCTATAAAAATTTGTTTTACTTATTCACCTTTTAAAATTGGCGCCCTGTACTTAATAGCCTTTACTTAACCTCGAAGGAATAAATTAAAAGGTTCGAAAAAGGAATCAAGAAGTTATTCGATGGAAACCTTTAAAATGACCTTTATTTATATTCAATATATTTTTCAACATAAACGGAAGGTGTAGAGTGACTTATTTCTTTCGACTAATCATTTGGCATTTTTGTCTGGCCTACAAAACTGTAATGGATGTATTGAGGGCAAAGAAGTATTTTCTGCGGGGGGGTAGGGTGAGTAAAAAAGCAATTAACAGCCAGAGAAGCGCGTGCACTCCTAGTCACAACCCACACCTTATGTGTGGAAGGTGGGTATGTTTCGGCAAGTTGAGTGTCTCAGGATCCCTATGCTCCAAGCAGTCTCCGCTTTGTTCTTCTCGAAAATAACATATGAACATAACCACTTTGTTTTGGGCCGAGATTCTCTCGGTGTTTTTTGGCTCTTAGCTTTAAGTTAACAACAAAACCCGAGGTTAATGTCAGCTTAGAATGATACGAATTCTCTATCCACAAAATCTAAAATAAATATTAAAAAGAACTCGCACTCGTTTGTTTCACTCCTTGGTTTTAATTATATAACAACAACATTTTAATATTCATAGTGTAAAAAATGGATTGTTCATGTTTTTATTCCATTGGTTCGAATTTTTGGTTTCCACCATCTTGTGTTTTTTGGCCGTATCTTGTTATGAATCGGTTGTCTTTATTTAATTTAATATAAAATAATTGTTCAGTATTTGTCTATTTTTAATTTATTCGCTTTTTTTACTAAAGTTCATCAATCCAATTCATATTTTGATCTCTAAATTAAATTTCCGATATTATTTTTTTCATTTCTTCCTTTGGATTCTCCCCTCAGGCTCTAAAGGAAACTTTATTTTGAATGAATTAAAGCATACTTTTTTTAAATCCACTTCGAAAATTTCGTATGATTAATATAGAAGCTAACTCGTGCGACAAACCATTTATCTGTTTCTAACCACGAGCAGGAAATCGAATAAGTGTTAGGAGTCTTTAATGATTTTTATCCAATATAAACAATATTTTTGAGGAAATTTATAAGATAAAAGCATGCAAATGTTCAATGCAAAACAAAATTGATTGTCGTGGTGCAACCACTCTATACCGTACACTACTCCTATATTATGTGGGAGGGGGGGGTGACTTAATCACCTACTGCAACGCGAACCGTTGAAGGACTGTTCACAGGAATTAACGACCGACTAGGAGGTTACACTTGAGGTGTTCGGTTTCAAATCATTAATAATCAAACAGAGTGCATAAATGGTTGGGGAGATTTTACTTAAATAGGCCGAGAATATCGTTCAAGGTTAGTTAAAGATGAGACAACAAATATATAATTTTATTTACACAGATCAAAAAAGGAATAATAATGGGCAAAGGGGAATTATTTAAATTGAAAGTCTCTTGATAATTATTATGAGGAGGGATTCTCAACTGCAATTAATTGATTAATGTAACTAGGCTCAGATCACAAGGAGGAACTTGGCAATACTAATAATGGAGCGGGGTTTCCGTCTTACGGCTCGATGACTTGGAGGAAGATCCTTCTTGCAAGGAGGCGAGTGGGAAACGATCCGATTAGGCAAGTGGGGCACGATCCGAATGAGGCAGATGGGGCACGATCCGAACCAACTTTCCGAGGAAGATAGTCAAACTTCAAAGATGATGTTCGACGGGAAATGTGGGAAATCTCGTAATTCCACTAAAAGAGCAATCTTCTTTTTTCCTAAAGATAATCGATGGAGATTTTCTTCGGTTCGATTAAAGAAAGAGAGACGCTACGCAAATTCAAAGGCTTGTCGTTCACACAAGCTAACAAATTTACCTGGGTAGAATCACGTCTTAAGAAGTCTGTTCTCTAACGAACGCTCACGGGACGAGACAATAAGGATGACCTTGAGGTGCGGGCTGGACTCTTCGAACTACAAAATAGCCAGAGTATTTGTATGCCCGATTCTGGAGGGGAACTGGGAGTTTAGAGAAAGGAGTCACAATCTTCATACAATTTAATCCGGAGGTCGAGTCGATTCATAATTTAGCAACAAGGGCGAAACAGTGCGGCTCATTCACACCTCGTCACCGTGGGGGGAGGAGGCTTGGGACGAGTTCGCAGGATTGGGAAATATTTCCCCAACGTGCTCAGAAGTCGAAAGTTAGAGAAAGTTCGAACAGGAACTGACGTCGTCCATGGTGCGTTACCATAGCACGTGGTCTCCGATAAATGTTTTTTTGGGGGGAAGGTTAGGTCAGAGGTTGTTCTTATACATTAATATTTTTTTGATCCCCCAAAATTCTGAACAAGATAAATCTGGAAAATTGTTTAAAGCATTTTTTTTTGCTGGTAACCATATAAAGAAGTAATCTTGCCATCCTAGCTTTTGGGGAACTCGTTGAAGCCATTCCGATACCATTTAAAATAAGTAGCAACAAAACAAATCTAACATTTCTAACACTATTGTACCAACAAAAACCATTGAAATTGAACTAAAAATTAATCGCCTAGGGAATAATTGCTTTTCTATGGTAAATATCTAATTTGGTTGAAAGAGGGTCATAGTGGTTTCACTCCAACATGAATATAATTGGATTCTTCAAAATTTAGACCAATGGCTTTAGACAACTTGTGATCTCAATATTTGCCCCAAAACAAGTTATTATTTATTCAATCATAATTGAAATCACATAAAAACAAGTGATTTGACAAAGGCAGGTTTATATCTCTATATCGTTTGTTTTAAGCTTAGTCAAAATGGACAAGAAATCAAGCAAATAGGCAAGAAAGTAGGGAGGTTTAGAGCAATAAATCTTATCATATAAAAATGGTAAACTACAAAATCCTAATTACTAAATCACTAGGAGCTAGCGAGACAAAGAACATACGCTTAAAATTACAATCATAAACTACATGGAGTTTAAAATAGAGACCCGTACCAAATTATAAATCAGATAGTGTCCAAATTTGTGCAGGTACAGTATATATATTTACCATGAGATAAATGAAATTTGAATTCGATTGTGGTATATGTTTTTTGCAATTAAATGATTAGTTTAAAATAAATGTTCATATTTGTTATGTGTTTGTGTATGTCAGAGGAACTGTCGCTACATCAGATTTTATTTCAACAAATATTTAAGGGCACTTTTATGAAAACGATCTAAAATCATGTCCTTAGCACTATTCGAAATGAAGCCAGAAATAATTTCATTTTTCATTTACGTTCAATTAATTATAATCGAATCCATATTTTTGGCCAGAGGCATCTACGTACCTTTTAAGTTTTAATGCAATAAAAATCATTTTGATATCCTCAATATCGCCACTTATTCAAATCCTGTTCTTTTTTTATAGATGAAACGTCTGGAGGAATTTGTGGCAATTTCTCCTCGCGTGTGTTGATAGATAACGAAGAGCTTATAAGAACGAAAAGTCAATATTTCATTTAGGGACTTTCACTCTGATTAACATTGTCATATTTTCACGTAGTAAAGGAGAAAGATTAGGAGAGATTGTGGGGGAGGGCAAAGAAAACCTGTGATTTCCATTTATTAACCTAAATTATTACTCTAACGTTCATTGGATTTGCTCTAAATCTGCGCCTTGCATATATAGATAGATAGTGGAGTTAGTAAAAATTAGGCAAGTTTAGGGAGGCAAGTGAGAATTGGGTAAACTATATATTCTGCGTCAAATAATGGCTGAACTAAACTCTAAAATGTTATGTTCGTTTAATTTTTCATGAAGATTTGTTGTCCTGAACGTAAAACTATCAAGATTAAGATGACCGAAGCCACTAATTCTTTTCTCATCTCCTCGTCTCTTTGTAACTTCAATCTCATTTGAATTTTATATGTTAAAATGCGATTTATAACATAATATTTTTGTAGATCTAATAATCTTTAGTGAAAATCACCTGTACAAATACAAAGAACTAAAAACACAAATCTTTATGTTCATTCTTCTGAAACGTGTTAGTGAAAAGATTTGACTTAGAAGTAATAAAGACCTCTGAACAAAGAGTCAGAGAAAATGAATTTTATTTTTCAATGGAATTCTATCATCACTGATCCATTTGATAACACTTTATCTTTTTTACAATTCTTTATTATTTTTTTTACAACGCAAAAGTGGCATTTATAATAGACCTTCAAAAATTTAAAATGTCGTTTGAAAATTTTGTCGAAGAGTTGTTACGAAGTGTGTGAACGACAAAACATCTCTGTTGTTGTATCTACGTTTACATACATACAGAGTAAAGAGCAAACCCACTTTCCTTGCGTGAGTATCTAAAGGAATCTTAAATTTCTTTATTCCTCTGGAATGAGCGTGAAAATAGCCAGCTATGATGAGGTATAAGCAAAATATAGGGTGCGCAAGGAGCGAAGTAGAGTAAATACCGGCATAACAAAGTAATAAATATCAGGTGAATGAAAATATGTAGAAATGTGGAACAGGAAAGACTGGTAGTAATTCATTCGCTCTTACATCTAGTGGACCTATTTGCACACATTGTGGCCTAAAAGCCAAGCAGAATTCCGCCATCAAGGGCATTTTGTAAGCATGTTAAGATGAGGTAAAGAAAAAAGTCTCGAGGTAAACACCGTAATAATTTTGCGAAGAGTTTAAAAGAGCAGTAATCTTGATAAACTGTAAGATTGAGGGTGCAAGTGAATGGATTTCAGAAAGTGATCCATTTTTAACTTGATCTAATGTTATTAAGAATTTCTTATTCACCTTCCGCCTTTAAATTCGCCTTGAATCTTGAAGCTTCTTTCGTTCTTTCGATGGGAGCTACTAGATTTATAATGCTCTGCCTATAGGGATTTCAGGTTTGTTCAGTTGTCAAATATCTATAAATTTTCACAAGTTCGTATAATTCCTCACTCCATATCTTCTTCTGTTTTTGTTTCATCTCTTAATTTTACATTTAACGTCATGCCATTTTGTAATTGCAGTTTATATTTGAACAATTCTCCCTGTTTTTTGAGATAGAGGTGGGGGGAATATTGATTAAGTATCTCGCAAAGGGCACGGAATTCATACGACCACGTAATTGAGTCTGTCGAGCTAAAGTATAGCGACAACCGCATGGCTAATAATTCCCTAAAGGTCGTTGAAGAGGTGTTATGGAAAGGGTTCTTGTTTATTCGGTTTGATGTCCTTTATTACAAAGCTAAGACATGATTTATAGTAAGTTTAGTTTTTGTTAAATGAGATTAATACGTGTGTCTATACAGTCTTCGGTGTTAGACATTCACATATAATCATTTCTTCTTTGGAACTCTCAAATCTAACTTAAGTTCATTTAGTAATTTTTGAGGTAATAAATGTTCATTCCGTTCTAAAGGCAATCTAGACCTAAATATTTTTAATAAGCAATTTAATTTATACGTTTTATTAATGGTGTTCTAAAACTTTTCGATCTCTTTCGCATAAGGGAATTTTAATCAAATTAAAAGCACAAGAAATAGGTGCGTTGTAATTCAATGTATTGTAAACTAGTGTTATCGACACGGCGGCAGAAATCTTTTATTAATAACATAGTATAATAACCGTGTCCTTTAAGAATCCAAACTTGTTCAATTATTTTTTATAATATATTTAGTGATTTGGACAGAAACCTATTATAGAAAAATCCAAATCAGGAGACAACGTGAAATAAGAAAATAAAGCAGAAAATCGTGGTGATCAAATTGATTTACAAAGAAACGGAATTGCTTTAAGGCCAATAAAATAGCGAAACAAGTTGAACGCGGATAAATATAAAGTAATGCATTAATGATAATACTATGAATAGCTCACATTCTTAATTTTACGCGAGATGTTTCCAACCAATGTATTGCATCACCACAAAAAGAGAAAATATTTCTGAGTTTGTGATCTTTCTTTGTTCAGTTAACACAGGTACATTTTTAATAGATAAGATGATTAAATATTATAAAATTCAGAGTTCAGTTTTAGTTATATAACCAAGAAACCGCTGAAAATAGCGGCTCAAACTCCTTAACAAAAGATTTAATAGCAGGTTTGCACAAAAATTTTCTAGCATAGAATTACTTGGGTATAGAATAATTTACCATCGCAACAGGTTAAAACTAATAGATATAGTTTATAGATTAAAAAATAGCGTTTGAAAATATTCCGTATATACCTATTATCAAAATGCAATATGGGCACTCCTGATAATTAACTTGATTTAGTCCTCTTTCACTTTCCTTCACTCTAATAGTTCTGCCCTTGTTTCCCTTTCTTATTTTGTCATCGAGGGTTGTGTGGCTGTGGAAAGGGAGGGGGGGTATCCGAACTTAAGTCTGAAATTCATATTTTGTCCTTGCTGTTGCCAATATATTTATTCCCTCCAGCCTTACAAATTTGTTACTACATGGGAAAGAAAAAAATGGTACAGAAGTTTGTTGTTGATACATTTTTGGTGTCCAGTATTAGAGAATTGAAGATCATGTTGGAAAAAAATCTAAATCCTTTTCTGCTTTTATGAAAAAGAGGTCGTCCATCTTGTTTTTCTAAATGAGCGAGTTTGTGTTAAAACACGGAAATTTTATGTTGGATTTCTCGAAGTTTGATTATTTTATGATTATTATGTTAAGTGAAACAACACCCTCTTATGTGATCTCAAGTTTTTGGTGCAGCCCTTTAGAAAAAATTAATACGGAAATTACTTAGAAGACTTTCCATTCTTGCCGACACTACGCAGTTCCGGGTTTCCCTTCTCTCGTGATTAACTTGCTGTGCTCGTAAATCTCACCCCATACATTAATAGGGTATACCGCTGCTTCCAAGCAGAGAAGACCAAGAAAGATGATAATAATTATCATCATCTCTCTTCTTCTTCATAACCGATAGGAATAATGAAATATCGAAAGTAAAGTGCCTTAGCCATTAAATAAGACCAAACTTGGATAAAAAAGATTAGGAAAAAAAGAAGAGAGATTTATAAAAAAAGAATGAAATAATATAAGCAATTTTACTCGTTAATCAAATTTATAAAGGGGTTTGCTTCAAATTTGTTCGCTTCCCAAGTCTATGCAGATAATACTTTAGAGCAGGGTCTTGAAAAGGGAAGTACGCTCAATTGCAAAGAATCGATCCTCACCCATTTGTCAATTTCTTCAGTTGGTATAATTGTTTATATAACTTCATTCCGTTTTTGTTCTCTCTCTTTCTATTTCTCAATTTATGTTTTAGCCTTGTCTGGTCTTGTTAAAAGGCAAAAATAATTTAATCAGTTTCTCCTTATTCTTATGGATTATTGAGCATCTCCCTTGTCATATATGTATTGTGATCTATACATAGTTCAAAGAAGTTAAAAATTTAGACAACACTGCTTGAATAAATACGTGTAAATGCTACTACATTCCTACACTATAAATTCACCTCCTTTTTCGGTATTTTGAATTTCATAATTACATCTTCAATATTATTCTCTCACTTTTTTCCTTATATGTACATATTTGCCTTATGTAAAACATTGAGAATTAGTTGGGTTATTTGAACAGTTTTTATTTTTTACTCACTTTTCTTTCTAAATTTCTAAGATACATATGAAGATATCACCTCGCAAATTGTTTCAGAATAATTTGATCTTCATGTCCGTTCTCATTTTTTCGACATCAACAATAAAACTAACATATAAGGAAAATGCAAAAATATGGACATTTTTGCCAAATCATATAGAAATCTTTCTTTAAGAATAAATAGAAAGCGCTATTGGATCCATACCAACGACTAGTTTATTCATCCTCTTCTACCAGGGATTAGGAAATTCTAGAACTGCAGACCAGAGAAGAGCTACAAGCCATTCCAAGAAAGAAAAAATTGGAGAGGAGATGTAAGGAGAAAGAAGAGGAGAGCGATAAAAATATACATAGAATACAGCTTTATGTACGCATCAGTGGTCTTTATTTGTAAAATTATAAGTATTTTTCATAGATTTATCGAAAACAAGTTAAGGAGCCTAAAGCTGTTATTCCTGGTTACGACTCTGGTTTCTGTAAAGAAAGTAATGACTCTTATTATAGAAGCTGATCAAAAGGAGTTTTGCGATAAGAAGGACGAAATTAGCTCCTGCGCTTTGAAACTATTCGGCAATTGAGAGATTCTCCATCCGGACTTTTCCAGAAATATAGTATTTTGACGTTTTATACTCCTGATAACTGAGCTCTATCTTCCTCAAATGACGCATACAAGGTTATTATGACATGGTTATTTGATCTGTTATAAAAAATTGCTCTAGAAGGGTATCTTCACTAACTCTTCACCCTTAGGCAGAAGCATAGAACACCTTATGAAATCATTTATATAATGTAATTTATATTTTTTACTAAATGAATTTAGTATATATATATATATATATATATATATATATATATTATATTTATTGATATTCGGGTCATAAATCTCACCAAACTTTTAAAAAATTTCTTACAATATCTGACATCAATCAGCTTTGAAATTTTTATCCAGTTTTTTTTTTATTTCTTGCAATTCATATTGCTTTTCTAAGCTTACTCAAAATTCTGTATTGGATTTAAGCGTAGGTTCTGTGGTGGCCACTCTATAGGGGTGATCCCGCTTCCTTCAAACCAATTTTTAGTGTGAGGTCCAGAGATCTAGAGACCAGATTTCACGTGAGGTTATGAGATCATAATAAAGTCTTTAAAAAAACTGCAGTGATAAGGGAGCCCTATGTACAGTTATCCGTCCTGTTTAAACAAGCTTTCTTCAAGTTTCTTCTCATTGAGCTGGTCTATGAATCGTTTTAAAATGTGATCTTGGTAACCTCTAGCATTTTTGGTGTCGTCGAAGAAAAATGGGCAATGATACGCGTGCGATTTAAACCACATCATATCCTGACCTCCTGATCGTGTAGCTGATTTTTTTTTTTAGTTCATGACTGTTTCCAGAGTTCCATAGACAAATGGTCTGGCTGTTTATGTATTGAAAATTATGAAATTAATCCTCATCGGTGAAGACGGTTAAATCAGGGATGTTCGTACCTTTCTAACGAAGAAAGTTCTGAAGAAAACCAAGAATGATCACGCTCTTTCATCTCGTACACAACAAATAACTTATATGAAAAGAAATTCATCTTCTTCTGCAAAATGTCGTATGTTGTACTCTGCTAAATGGACCTGCTGGAATAACCGTCTTACAGACTTCTTTGGACTCCTCAGAATCAGTTTTTGGATCTCAACAACATTGTCTTCCGAGGTTGAGGGTCTACCAGTTCGTAAGCTTTTTGCCAATGGACAGTAAATTTTCGAATGCCTTGTGGTAATCAATAATTTTATCATTAATCGGGACTAATACTAAATAATAGCCTTACTTAATTAAATATATCACTCTCACTATGGGCAGCTCGGTTGCCTTGCTCATATTGATGTTTATTTATAAAAGGTTTAACAAATTGGAAGGAATCTTATTAAATATTTAAACATTTGGTTACTTTAAGTTGGCTTTCAAAGATAACAGAGATTTGCGTTCAGAAAGAGTGAACATTTTATGTCATCAAAAAGATGACGACCTAAAGCATTAATCTGAGGTCAAGCAGAACCAGTACCACACAAAGCTACAAATTAAGTGAAAGGATTTAAAAACCTTCAAAGTACGCAAGACACAAAAGCGCAATACATGAATCAGCACATCAAAACAAACATGCAATTCAAACATAACACTACACAATTGGTTAATAATTTTAAAAAGAGATACACGTAAAGGCATAAATGCCACCTACCAAACAAAACTGTAAAGAATATTAAATGAGTATAAAGAATTGTTGGCTCAACAGATTACTTTAAAGGAAATTGGGATTACATCCCATTAGAGCAAGACATATAAAACGAAATAGAATGGCAAAGAATAAGAACCGTCGTGTTTCAGATTCCAAGTTAATCAGGAGGTCCCCCAAAATGAAACTATTCCATTTTTTCCTCCCCTTTTAGATGAAGGTCAACTACCTCTTCTTGGCCTTCGCCCTCTATTCTAATAAACTTCGTGTGACCTGGAAAAAACGGCGATGGGTACCAAGAGGGATTGACCACGGGTCTTCTCCCCACATCCGCAATCAAAGACGGGAGGGGGGGGTTGCCGTACGATTCATCTATCTCTTCCACACAGAAAACCACCAATATTCTGTAGTCTTGTTTATGAATTGTCTCACTTTCTATTTTATTCCTTTATATTTCCCCCTCAAAGTTGGCGCATCATTTATGATGGGTAATGATTTTAAAACAACTGAACCCTTCTGGAGGAGCGACACTCCCTCCTGACCCCATTGCTCTAGTTAAAATTAGTGCTCTCTCTCTCTCTCTCTCTTCATCTCACTCTTGCTCCCTCTCTCTCAGGTTGTCTTTGCAACTCTTTTAAATATCCTATTATCCAAGAAAGGGTGAAAATGACAATAAACTTTCTAAAAGTAAATCTATTTTTTGATTCCAAAATGATATTGAGGCACTTTTATCTACCACCAGATACGACATTTAAAAGAGAATATCCCTACGAATTGAATTTATCCTAAGCTAAAGAGTTGTGCATAGTCCATAGCGGTAACATGTCAGAGTACTATCAGTATATACACATTAAAATAAAAGGTGTATTGATCCCTTCAAGCCTGGAGAAATATGATGCTTTATTGATGCACTCTTGAATATTCAAGGGAAGTTATCTAAAGGGTCTTTCAATAAGGTCACTCGATTTTTAAATTTAAATAAAACAAGTTGTGTGTACAATATGCAATCAATTTATTTTAAATTTGAAAGTACATTTCATGGCATTAAGTGTGGAATATGACGTCGTTCAAATGTCCGCCGCGGCTTCTCTTAGTGGAACGTATTCGGAAGGCCAAATTTTCGATAACTTTGTCGCATAAATCTGGCGGAATTTGCTGTATGGTATTCGTTATGTTGACTTTGAGGACATCAACTGTTTGCGGATTATTCGCATAGACCAGCGATTTAATGTAGCCCCAAAGAAAGTAGTCTAATGGCGTTAAATCGCATGATCTCGGTGGCCAGTTGACGTGGCCGCCGCGCGAGATGAGCCTGCCCTGAAATCGCTGGTGCAAAATGTCTATCGTGGCGTGCTCAGTGTGGCACGTAGCGCCATCCTGTTGGAACCACATGTCGTCAATTTCTATATCAGACATATAATCCAGTTGAGGCCACACGAACTTGCCTAGTATCGATCTGTAGGTCTCGCCGTTGACGGTTATGGCAATCCCATCTTCGTTCTCAAAAAAATACAGACCGATGATTCCGTTAGACGAAAATAGACACCAAACAGTGACTTTGTTGGGATGCAACTGGTGCTGATGTATCTCATGTGGATTGTTTTCGTCCCAAATCCGACAATTTTGCTTGTTCACAAATCCATTCATCCAAAAATGGGCCTCGTCGAACGGAGCACTGATTTTGATAATAACATTTGATGATTTGCACACGCTGTTCAACGCTATAACCTTGCATCGTGACTTGCTAAGTACTACTGAACAATTCACAGTGAGGGTGCTAGATGTCGCTTTAAAAACATGGCCTCTATCGCCTGACAAAGCTCGAGCTTCCTTGTTGAAAGACCCTATAATATCAAGAATATCCATCATAGAGAAATCAGACATCGGCACCCAAGAGAATATTCTTCAACACCTTAAAATTCCTAATAATAATTTCCAAAAAATGTTTTTTATTATATAATTCCGCCTTTTATAAAGGAAAAAAAGTAAAATTGAAGGAAAAAGACTTTGAAACCACTGTTTGCTTTTTTAAAAATTTCGACATATTTTTTACAGCTTAAATTTTCTTTTCATATCGTATTTGCTGATGAAATTTGCCATCCTGAAAAATGCAAAAGAAAAATATCACCAGGGTATATATATATATATATTTATATATATATATAGGGTTCTTTGTCTCAGTTAATATTTCTTATCATTTATAATTCTTTTTATTCTTATATGTATTCTATACTTAATTAAGTAATTTTTCTTATCTTCTCCTTCAATGACTTCTAGAAAGTTTTCTTGGGCTACTCCATTTTATTTCTAACATTGCTTTGTCATTCAACTTCCAGCAAACAGTATTGCAACGTGGCAGCTACGCCTGTCATTGTGATGCTCTATCACTCCTCAAGATAGCTCAAGACTTAATCTCCGCAAAGCTTCAAAACTGCCACCTTTCCCTCTCTAAAGTTGCAGGAAAGCTAGGCGGAGATCAATTCTTTATTTAGTAATTATTAATATACATTAATTCGTATTCATAGTAATGCAATAAAATGGCACCTGCCATTTAAATTACTATTTTCACAACTTATAGTAATATTATTTTTGGAAGTTATTAAGTTTTTAATCAAAACTATTCGTACTGGGGCGTGACGTATATTGGAGGAATGGCGATAATTATATTAGGTGAAGCATTTATTGCTCCTGAGGTCATTATGCCTAATTTATTCGCTTCAGCCACGAAATTATGGATTGGGTTTTCCAATATTAAATCTCAGCTGAAATCCAGCAAGTTCTGGAATATTTGCTTCATTGAGGTAATTTGCCTAAAAATTTGATGTGAAAAAGCTGAAATCATTTTTTTACTGGGGGTAAAATGAATTGAAATGGATTTTCGAAAATGTAATCTAATTTACGATACTTTCATTGTGCCATGGTTCCCCAATATGAGCAATAAAAGTGAAAATTTATTCTCTGTATAAATATATGTTATGTTAAAAGCCAGAAACTTGTGTCAGATAATGCATTTAGAATTAATATGGATCCATGGAACCAAATACGGACTGATTCAAAGTATAGTTTCGGATGTTTAGAACTTTTCGGGAGTGAAAAATCTTCTTTTTGAGGTCGTTTTAAGCATGTTTGTAACCTAATTTATCCGTGACATTCATTGTGGGAAGCAGGGATTTGAGCACTTTAAGTCAGCTTTCTATGGCTGAAGGTGCAGCAGTGTGGATGCTATCTCCCGAGGGAGATGGCATTCGAATTAAAAATATAGTAGAGAAAACCAACTATTTAAAAAATAAAAATAGTCACGTTCGGACATTTACGCACACAAACTCTACTTTAACAATCGGCCATCTTCTGGCCTGGACTCTTTTTTATCGCTTGATGCTCATCTTCCTATTTAATCTTCCCAAAGCGGGAGGAGAGAACACCTCCCCGCCGGGAGATGACCCAGAAATGAGTGTGGGGATTATCCTTTCTATGACTGATGTCTCTGCTGAATCAGATTAAATCCCTATCCTCCGAAGGAAGTACCGGAAGATTTTAATGCCATAGGTGGCCATTTATGTTTTTAGACGAACACTGTCCCGAGTATATACTGGTATATTATCAATCGTTGGTGTATTTTAGTAATTATCCTGAGATATTACGTTTATTTAGTCATTATTTGTACAAGTGTCAATAAACAACCAAAGAAAACCATCTTTTGTCAAATGTTTGGTTAAATGGTTAAATAGCACATGTTCCCTTGTCACCAATGCGTTTGCGGCTGACTGAGATGCTCTTTTGTTTTGATATTTCACTAAAAGATATTACTATGTTAATTTTTTAATTTTTATTTTTTTAATCGTAACTCTTTTCTGCATTGATGATTAACTTTTGATACAAATACACCCCCTCCCCCTCAAAAATACTTGTCATTGAGGATGGTTTGGATGGGAAATAGAATTGATAGATCTTATATCGGATTCGAAGATGAGTATGAAGAAAACCCCAAGTAAAAAACGTAAAAGGAGAGAACGTCTCCTATTGAGTCATTGGGGTTTATTTACAGCGTATTACATCCAACTATGAACAAAATTCTTCGTTATTTTCTATACAGCGAATACAACAGAGCAGATGTTACATTTGGCTCGCCACCCATTTAACTACGTAACATTTTATCGTGGAGCCTTTGTGAAACATACGATGGCCGCAAACTCAATTCAATCGCGTATAGTGGAAGGCAAAATGTGGGGAAGAAAAATAAGGCACTAAACGCATTTTTTTGGTGCAGCATCGATTTCCTATTTGTTGTCGCTGTTCGTGACCAGCGAGATGATGTGTAAAAAACTTTTTCACTCGATCTTCAATTTTTAGTTTGAGAGTGAGAGTATAAAATTTCAAAAATCTACACTAAAACGCCCAAATAATATAAAGTTCTGCCGATAAATTAATATTATCTTCCCACCTATTAAAAACTACATCATTTTTGTCAGTGATCCCATACATACTTATTTTATAACTGTTGCTTTGACTTTTGTGGCCAGCTTACCACTGAGAAAATTTTCCTTTGGTTGAAATTTTAAGAGATATGCTAATGGGAAAGTTCTCCTTGTAATGTAATCTTAGGTGATATGCCACTGTAAAAATTACCCTTCGGGTCTAATCTTACGAGAATTGCCAAAGGAAAAAATGCAGTAGTGAATAATGCATACAGAAGAAAATTCCCAATAGAGTAGTGTCACAGATTTCCTACAACATTTAAATTAATCCCGAAATAATTGTGTTTTAAGTGCGTTTGTTTCTCGCCAAGCAAGACTCAGTTATTTTTTAAAAATTAGATGGTTTTTATATTTGTAAGGTCAAAACATCTTCAAATTAGCACCAGGAGTGATATGAAACCCCTTATAGGTCATGCGACATCACCTAATCTCAAGAATTTTCTAAGATTTAAAATACATCAAAACCTTGAGTTTATTTTGTAATTTCTTGAAGGTTTTGCGTTGAAATCAAACTTTCTCAAGTAAATGGTAATAAATTCTATCCTAACAACGTAAATTTATCTAAATGAGCTCTTTCCATTTATCGTGAAGAAACGCAATTAATTCATCTGCAAATAGGTGATAAATTACAAGGAAATTTTTAAAATTTTGCAAAAACCTGCCTGAGCAGTTTGGCCACTTCAGTAATATTAAAAATCCTTCATGATTCGAAAGTGACCAAGTGCCTTAGAATCGTCTGTTGTAATAAATTGGATAGATTCTTCACTTTTGAATGCTTATCGATAGCAAACTTCGTTAGTCTCTATTAAAAAACGGAACGAATATGAACATGTGGGTATAAAAATGTGAAGGTTTCTAATGTGAGTTCATAAAGTCAAAGGAAATGACCAAATTACTCTCTCTCTTGAAAAAAACTTTAATCGATGACAAAAATTTGAGCACTCACATAAAGACATCGACAGCCCCGTAAAAATGACCATAAAGTTAATTTTTCATTTTACATACCTATCACCAAATATGACCAAAAATTTAATTTTAAATAATATCCATCCCTTTTTATTTATCACCTTCTGGATTCGTGTGGGCTTGCTTTCGGCTTATTTTCGAGAGTATCAAGCGTTCATATCGAGGAGCCACATATTTGTGATGAACTCCTTAAGCGCGAACATTAAGGTATGGGTGTATTACTCAGCTTTCCTTTGATGTACCAACAGCAGTTTTCTATGAGATTAAAGTCTGGACTGTTGTAAGGTCATTCTAAGATCTGAATACACTTCTCCGCTAAAAGGAATCACGGATTTTTAGAGTGTAGTGGCAAGGGCTCGAGTCATATTGAAAGATTTCACACTCTGTTTGGTTAAAAAAATGCAAAAGAGGATCCTCAAAGACGGCTTTGTAGCTTTCTGCATTCTTTTTTTTTATTTTTAAGAAGTAAAAACAATCATTCTTTCTATATAGAACCACTAAAACAACAACAAAATTACAGATTCAGGGTGTTTAACTATCTTACTGGTGTGCTTTTCATCATATCAGTCAGCATACTCAGGTCGTCCAACGGTACCTGGCTTCTGATTTAAGACGTAAAATGTCGATTCATCATTAAACATGACTACCCTACAGCTCTGGGGAAACGTATTTGCAACGCTTGGAATAATTTAGATTTTTTTCCCTTGTTTTTAGATTAAAATGAGGTTTCTTGGATTGGCTTTAGGCAGGCAGATTGAAATATTTTGGAGCAGGTCCTGTACCCTTCTTTCAGACACCTTTCCTAATTAATCTGTGATTTGTGTTGTTAAACATACTAACTGTCTGTAGCGACAGTTAAGCCTCGATTCATCACACATTAGTCTATCCCTTGTCAGTACTCTCAGAACTTTATTTAACTAACCTTTGCCATGATATTGGCCTTCTCAACTTCGGTACAGTACTTTCCAGGCAAAATAGTGAATAAAGACTAAAATAACTGGCCACTATAAAAGCACACATAATTTGAGAGAAATGATGGACACGTAGAGCACCATTCGACAAGCGCACTCTGTCACTTTTCGGTTCGTATGGTCGTTACTCTAGGTCTGAGAGCAACGGTAGAATCTACGGAGGGGCCAATGCAAAAAAACCTGCACGAGTTATTAAAAATATGTATGAGCCAATAGATCATGGTTACTCGCAGAATCTATACATTGATGAGATAACTTTAGGAAATTAGAAAATATATAAAATTCGGTAATTCTTCGTCAAATCGCATTTACCTTAATAGGAACGACTTCCCAAAAGGAATATTTCTCTACTTACGATAATTATATATATATATATATATATATATATATAAATATATATATATATATATAAATATATATATATATATATATATATATATATATATATATATATTTCACTTTGTATCTAAAAACTAAAATTCTTTAATAAAGTGAAGAAAGTAAAAGATTTCAGCATTCCTACATAGAATTACGGAAACAAATCAAGTAAAGAAGATCAGCCAGTATCTGGTAAACTTAACACACTCTAACTTAAACATTTACTTACAAACACACAAATCTAAAATCCTCACTCTTCTTCTCTCTCTGTACTATTCTCTAATTTTCCTCACTTCTCGTAGCATCGACTCGGTTGGACCATTCTCGCCCTAGTTTAGTCTTAGAAAACGACAAAATTGCTTGTGTTCATTCATCTTTCCTTATTTCCTTGGGTTAGTGTTCATCTACTGTGTCACCTTTAATTGAGATCAAAGAGGATTCTCGCTGCCTCAGTGTGCACGGTTCGAATTCCACCTCTATACGGATTTTTTGCGAATTAGAAAATATTATTTCCGAAAATTATTTCTCGTTTTCTGTTTCTCTCTGTGTGTTGGATTCATTTTCATGATTTTTTCGCGCTCATGAAAGATTTATACACAAATATATATATATATATATATATATATATATATATATATATATATATATATATATATATATATATATATATATATATATTCGAGAAAAGTCGAAACGTATGGTGCGGTTATTATAAAGCAAAAATTGAGAGAAGCCTCTGTTTCAGTTCCCGGGAGCCAAGCATCGTGCCTCCCCAATGATCGAGATTTTATTAGTTGTTTTATATGACTAAAAATAAATTTATTAATGAATTCTTCATAGTTTTGCTTTATAACAACCACATCATTTGTTTCGAGTTTTGTCGAATGTTATCTAAATTATATTTAGCATAGATAACCTTAAGAAACAATAAGGACGATGCCATATACGAATTGATTGATATTCTTCTTTTTGTAGTATTAGTAAGATCCTTTGAAGATCTTTCTCTTCGGCGAAGCACGATGCTTAGCCCTCAGGACCTGAAACCGAGATCATTAGCATTTTTAGCTTTTTAATAACGGCATATATATATATATATATATATGCAGGGAAGCAATTCGATCCAGACACACTGAGGCAGCGAGCACCGCTTTGATCACAGTTAAAAGTATGCCGTTAGTATACTACGCTACTCAGAGAACCAAAAAATTCTCTAAATAGAAATAACTTGTAAGAAACACTTTCGCCAGCTTAAACGGAGAATATTAAAGAAATAAAAAATTAATTGGAAATTCAAAGAATAAAAATATTACTGCAAGAAAAAATTATTCCGTTTTCTCTTTCAATGTGGTTTATTGGATTCATTTTCATCATTCTCTCGTGTTACTTTAGAGATATATACATATATATATATATATATATATATATATATATATATATATATATATATATATATATATATATATATATATATATATATATATGTATATATATATTATTTTTTTAGACTATTTTAATTAATTATAAAATAATAGCTCAAAGACCAGTTAACGTTGCATGAACATAACTTTTCTTGCGTGAGAGCGTATCAAACAAACCTTTCTAACAGATTTCCACGCGTGCCACATCCACTATGATGGCGAACGTCCCTTGATAACGGAGCAGCAGATGATGGCTGCATATAAACTACATCTGAAATTCCCATTGCAATGTAAATTAATATTTCCACTCTGCCAATTTCCTTCCTTCTATTATATTTCCTTTATTTAAATAAGACGCCGGCCCTTTGATGGTATAATCTTTCGTTGGCGTGTATATTTCGTTATTTTACGAAAATTGGTAATAGAAAGACCAGTTTTTAAAGCGAAATAAAAGAAGAATTTCAGCTTAGTTCTTTAGGCCTGCCGCTTCGATGGATAGCCATCCCTCAGCGTCTCGGTAGTTTGGTTTCAAAGGTGAGAAAATGTTTAAAAAGTGGCTAATTTACTAAGCTGTATAAGATTTGTTCATTTTAAAAATTTGTGCTTACATATTTGCATTTCAGCGTTGCCTCGCACAAAAGCCCGTGTGGGTAAATTAATCACCTCAAAAGTAAGAAATATAAAATTTTCACTCATGATTATTTTTGACCCTTGGATGTTCTGCTTTGATCAAAGTAACAGTTGCTAGTGACCATTAGTTTCTTAAATCTGTTTCAGTTTTCTTAACTACAGTGTGAGGCTTAGACACAAAAAATACCTACTGGACATTTTGGTGTTGTGATTCTATTTATAAAATTAGATAAATAATTATTTTAATCCCAGAGGAATATCCCCTTTGACAATACAACTGAAAGTCATAAATATTCCCAAAGACTTCACTCATAAAATTTTGAATCATTTATAGTAAATAACATTTTCAAACCCCGGCTATAAGATCTTACTTCGTTACTTCACCACTAATAATTCATTAATATTTAATTGTGTTGTACAGATGCTATTAAAAACACATTTTCTTTCATGGAAAGCAGTGCCTATGAGATCAAAGGCCAAAATCAGATTCATGGTGCATATTTATTGGAAATCTACGCAAATCATAAAGTAAGATTTGGAAAAGGTTTATGGTGTTGTTTTGCTTAAGAAAGAAAAAAAATGTGAAGAAGATAATTGTATTTCAACCATTAATCACACAGCTGTTGCAATAGATATCTCGCATGCACAAAATATTTGTAAGGTACTATTCATACACTGGCTGCTTCCCTTTGGATCTCATGAAATCGTTGAATTCAAATGAGATGAGTGCATTTTTAATTCGTAATATAATGCAAATAATGTTGCTAAGACCTTCAGAGGCAAAGAGTGTTGTCGCGGCACGTACACTCTGGTAGTTTTAGCGAGATTGGAAGAAGCATTTTTTAAAAAAAACGACAAGGTAATTTGCATCGAGGTGTCATATTTCCTTGGTTTGCTTTAGGTGTAGCCATTATAATGGTTGTAGGAAAAGTTTCATGTGTAACCTTTCAATCATTACAGTGATTGAAGCTTAACATCCACCTGGATCCAATACGTAGGTAACTACTGGACCCGCAGAGCTTATCTGAAGGGTTCTGACACTAAATACTGAAAGTATTTCTAATACCCTATTTGTTTGTAGAAGACCCACTATTACGTTCATAAATCTGAGATTTGGTCAACTCCTAGGTGCTGTGTGGTGCGATTTGGAACACTCTTCTTTGACAGTTTTCTGCCGAGATGTGGATTTATATATTAAATAGCAAATACCTGATGCGATCGTAATTTATCCGAAATGTAAAAAGTTTTTCCACTTATATATTTAGTGAAAGCTTTGGTTTCCTGAGTAACCATTTGCCTACTACTCACGCAATCGCCATTTACTTTATCTCTTTTCTTATCCGTTTTTTCTCATTCAGTGCATTTTTACTTCGTAATATAATGCAAATTTTAGTCTATAAACCCAAATAATATTCTAAAATTCCACCAAGAAAAGAAATACTCTTAAGAGGAAGTAGTAGTGACATTATACTCTGGAAATCGGACACTCAACGTCCATATTACTGAGGCAATTACGGGGATGTTAAATGCGATGAGGCACGCGAACTTGATAAGCGAGTTGATAAATAATTAAATCTATAAATTCTCTTTGCTGTTTATTTACGAAAAACTCAAAAGTAAGAACTGCAACTCACTAACAGATTCTACATAGAGTAAACCCTCTAGAGCAAGGGTTCTTAAACTGGGGGGCGCATGAAGAGTTCTCAAGGAAGGCTTGGCGCGATCCAGTGTGAAGTCTTTTTTGCTGGTAAATCTTGAGAAAAGACTGAAAGTCAAGCAACATTTCAAAGTCCAGTTTGTCAAATCATTTTTTCAATTTTACAGGTGATTCACCAATACATAGAGAATAATAAACTATGTAATAATTTGGTTCTCAGAGTTTTATCACGTGACACTGTGTATAAAAATGATTTTGTAGAAGTTTCTATGGAAAATATATGTAATTAATTACCATAACATCAACTACATTTAATAGGCTAGATTTTAACATCGATTTGCATAAGAAAAGCCGACGACGTTCCGGAAGTATGTGAGACGTAATATTCAGACGAAGTGTTAATGGTAGCGTGCATCAACTTTGTCATGTTGAAGTACAAGGTGCATTAAAGTGATGCTATTTAAGTGTATTATTTTGTGTGCCTCGATCATATATGTCATTTAGAAGTGCATGGTGCAGTAAGGTTATGTTGTATAATGTGTATTGCTTCTGCAATCCAATCCAAGAACCATATGATTAGGTAGTATGTTGAATGCTCTTGATAATTTAGAAGACAGAATACATAGCATACAGATAAATGAAAACAATTAGGGTACCTAGAGTATGTGAAGATAAAGAAAATATAATTATGATGTGTGAGCTAGGTATGCTGAAGAGATTATTACAACATATCAAATAGTGTAGCTACCTAGCAATAAGTGTATCTTTTTAGAGAACTTTAAATTCACATGCAGTTTGTGATTCAAAAACAAATAAGAAGAGAGGTTTCATAGTGTTTGTGCACTAACACGAGGGGCGGTCAATAAGTTTTGCGAATCGGTAGGGCAAAACAGAGAAAGGGGGATGGATGTTTGTGGGAATGTTAGGACAAGTTATGAAAAGTGAGGACTTGTAGCTGCACGCTCCTGCTTCATATATTTAAGAAGCAGTAGCTGATTGCAGATCGTCAGTCACAAATATTTCAACAATGGACAAGGTTGAGCACCGCGCAGTGATCAAATTTTTGACCAAGGAAGGCAAGAATGCAAAAGAGATCCCTGAACGCATGGTTGCAGTGTACACCGACACACCCTTTCCTCTGCAACCATTGCTCGCTGGAATAGGGAGTTCCGACATGGTCGTGAGTCCCTTGAAGATGACCACCGTCCAAGACGCCCGTCATAGTGACCAACGAGGACAATGTGGTCCGTGTGGAGAGGATAATCCTACAAAAACGACGGGTGAAGGTTGAAGAAATCGAGCGATAACTTCGAATATCACATGGAAGTGTTATCAATATCATCCACGACAATTTGGCCATGACCAAGTTCTCTGCCCGTTGGGCCCCTAGAAACCTCACGCCCCATGATCGACTTGAATGTCGTCAAATTCCACTAGGCTAGAGTTTCACAAGCTGACCTGCGCGAGTGCGGATTTGAGAAACTCAACCATCCCCTCTACATTCAAGATCTGGCCCCTAGCGACTACTTTTTATTCCACCAGCTCAAGGTTGCACTGCGTGGACGCCAATTTGGGGACGATGAAGATGTCCAGCTCGCCGTCCAGGAGTGGATTGAACAGCAGTCGGGAGATTTCTGGTTGTCGGGAATTCGAAGCCTCAGGGACAAGTGGCGCAAGTGAATTGAAGTCGAGGGTAGTTATATTGAAAAATGATAAAACACGTTTCCTCATATCACTTTTCCTTATATTCAAATTGCAAAACTTATTGACCGCCCCTTGTAGCTAAAGAAGTTCTATTATTACTTTTTATATTATGCATGTATGATCTCTCGTTATGGTGGTAGTTTTGATGTGCAATATACGATCTGATTTATTTGCTGTTTTACCATACAATAACTTGTAGTGTTTTATCAGATATATTATATTCAGATGCTCTTTAGCTAAAAACAAGTTTACCTAGTTGGCACATTGGGTCAGTGAGTGCAGGTAGTCCAGTAAAGGTTTTGTCCAAATATGATCAAAATTACCTGTGAATAGTGTAATTACATGTAAGGGTAATCTGAAAAGATTATATATCAATAATAATAAGCAATACATCAATATAAAATATTATTTAAGAAGAATATGGCCAACATAAAATTCATACAAACAATAAGTGGCCTATTTAGGTTACATTGAGTTCATGGCTGAATTTAGGATAGCAGTCTTTGATAGGATGTGCTGAATAACCCTGATAATTTTTCAATAAACATCATTTCATCATATCATGTATTCATCACAATGCACACACACAAGCAATGACAACATGAACCGAGGGAAGAAGCAGAATGGCTTATTAATTCCACATACCTACTTTACTTCTTTACAACTGAGTAAATCGATTCGAATGAGTAACTAAAACTGAATAATTAAAGTTTCTATATAGAGATTTGTGCTAATTGTTTTCTCTTCCTTTCTCAAATTTTGATATATGATGAGCGGTAAAAAAAGGCAATACTTCGATGATTATCTTCAGTACGGGTTCACTTATGCCACGATGAATGGTCAGAGCGTATTAAAATGCGTGATATGTTTCGAAACTCTGAGCAATGACGTCCTGAGGCCGATTCCCTTGAAACGTCACCTGGAGATGAAAGACCCTGGCCTTCAGAAATAGCCATTGGCGTTCTTTCAAATGAAGAATGAATCTTTCCCAAAAATGAGGATTGCGAGTGGAGAAAACTTTCATCAATCATCATCTACTGAAGTAGTAGAAACGTCTTTCAAAATCGTTCATATGATTGCTCATGCGAAAAAACCCACAACATTGGCGAAACACTGCTCCAACAATGCATGCTAAAAGCATGCAGTCTTGTATTGAAGGGGAGGTCACTGATGTTGCTCAACTGTCTCAGTTCCTGGTCTACGTTACTTTTGGGGATATACTTCAATTGAGGAGGAGATGTTGTTCTGCCGATCCCTTGAAACGACTACCAAAACCGAATATGTGTTAGAAGCGGTTTCTTCGTACTTCGATGGCAATGGCATGGAGTGGGAGAAACTTGTAGAGGTCTGTACAGATGGTGCTCTTGCACTGATTGGATCACGGAGTGGAATTATCCTCAGGATGAAACAGAAGAGCCTTAACGCAGTCGGACTCACTGCGTGATCCACAGAGAAGTTCTGGCCTCCAAGACTCTCCCTGCTCTAATTAGTGATAAGCTGGTCAGTACCATACGAGTCGTCAATAACGTCAAAGAAAGTGCTGTCAATTCGAGGCTGTTTGCCATGCTGTGTAAGGATATCGGTTCTGATCATGAGAATCTGTTGTATCGCGCGGCTGTTCGTAGGCTGTCGAAGGAAAACAGGTTGGCTCGTGTTTATGAGGTGAGAGAAGAAGTGGAGCTCTTTCTTGAAGCTCAGGGGAAACAGGATCTTATGTTGTCATTTACGTCAGAGAGTTTTCAACTGACATTTACATATCTTGTCTATATTTTAGAAACATTGAATTTTCTCAACCGTCTTTTGCAAGGAAGGAATAAGAGTTGCATGGATCATAATGATGCAATACGTTCTTTCTTAGCAAAGCTGGGGTTGTGGCTTCGGAGAATTCAGAGGGTCAACGCGGCTTCTTTTCCCAACCTCGATGCAGCCCTTGAGGAAGAGCAGCTTCTTCTGGAAGACGAGTTGAAGTTGCAAGTGGAGGGACACCTCAAGCTCTTAAAACAAGAATTCGAGCGCTACTTCCCAGACCTGGAAAACTCGGAACTCCCAGAGTGGAAGTTGACGAGAAACCCCTTTGAAGTCAACGAAGACATCCTACCGGACGATCTGCAGGAGGAATATTTTGAATTGAAATTCAAATCTAATGCAAAAGACGATTTCAAAACGATGCCTCTGAGCGATTTCTGGACGAATTACGTTTGTGTATACCAAAAAGTTAGAAATGTATCACTGCCCACATTTCTACCGTTCTCTGCCACTTACCTTTGTGAAACTAAGTTTTCTACACTCGTGAATGTGAAGACGAAATCTAGGAACAGGCTTGACAGTGAGGCAGATTTGCGATGCGCATTGTCGTCAACCAAACTTCGTATTCAATTTTTGGCTTCAAAAAAAAACAACTTCATCCTTCCCATTGATTTTAATGATTGTGATTGCTCACCTAAAAAAATGTTCAGCTGAAGCTGGTTGTGATTTGATGATGAGACATTGTAATAAAAATATAACCTGCCCTTTTTACACACTCAAAAAAACGAACATGATTTTTATAGATATGGAAATGGATGGGGAGGGGGCGCGAGATCCGATGAATGATGTTAAGGGGGGCGCGGCCAAAAGAATTTAAGAACCCATTCTACTCTATTCTTCAGTATTCGATGTCATAAACCCATTAATTTAAAAAATTCAATTGAACTGAGCGTTGCGAATGAAAAGAATATGGAATAATTACTTCGCTTATTTCCAGATTATATACAAAATTATTTTCAAATTTAATCTTAGAAAAAGTGGATAGATTATATGAATTTTTAGGAAAGGTTAGGAATGCTGCTAAATGTAAAATAAGAAAGGTTCTTTGTAAGTTAGTAACAGCAAAGAGAAAGAAATTAGGTTGTTATCGTCAATGATCAAATGTCTGGGCAAACACCCAAATTCATCAAAGGTGAAAATTCAAATTCCCTGGAGTATAATGTCTTGGTGCTTTTAACGCATCAAAGGATCATATGGTAAATGATCTGACTGATACATTTTAACCATATTAACCATACCGTGCGTAGTTAAAATCAAAATTAGCCCAAAGTCTTGATGATGTTAAGGATGTTCTCTTTAACTTTTACTAGAGAATCCCAGACTTACTGTGACCCCAAAAACTTGAAGCTGGGAAACAACATTAACTATTTTCAATAACATTACCGAAAGAGATAATTGGAAAAAGGTCTGGGCCTACCTTTATGATCATATCATTAATTTGTAAAATTTGAGTTAGAGCTGTTCATTTATTTTAGCTCCGTATAACGAAATTGCGGTATTTTGATACACGACCTTTTTCTTTTCCCTCCCAAGTGAAATGTTCTTTTATAACTAGGAGGGACTTTTGTTGTTGCAAGATTAATGTTTGGCAGGGTGGGTCTGTCAGACCACGTCACACGAAAATTTTCTTAAGGGTAAGATTAGATAACAGGTTTAAAAGTTCATAAGTTTTAATTCAAGTTTATTAGTGTTAATATTAGTAAACGATTTTGCCCGTGTTTTCTTTGCATTATCCATACTTTTATGTTTTCTCCTCTGTCTGTTCTCAATCTACACCCAGGCTTATTTGAGTTAACTCGTTTTCCATTTCTAAAATACCACCCAAATAAAGCAGTGACTTAACAATTTCCACTGACTCACCGGAGCCTAGGGTATTCTAGATCCAGAACTTGCCATTCTGAGAAGGGATTCAAGATGAATGGTCTGAGATTGTTCGCGCTTGCCATTTTAAGGTTAAATCGGAATCAATTATTGTACTTCCATTTCGCCACGTCTAGCCTGTAAGAACTTCCAGTGGCCTATCCTTCACAGAATATCGTAAACCGACACAACCAGTATCAGACCTTTATTTATTCTCTCTCCATGACTCATCCATCCACTACGACTCTCCACTCAATATTTTTCCGATAATGCAAGATTTATGATCCTATTCTACCTCAAAATGAATTGAAGCAATTAACAATTGTAATCTTGAACAATTTTAACGCCATAGGCCTCTCTCTCCATTTCTGATAAAGCAGCGGTATATATTATCCCATGTAACAGCTGACAAGCCCATATTTTTATGTTGGCAAAATAGACTGCTTCCCAATATCTGGATACCGTGGTGACCTTCAGCGGGAAAATGAGCTCTTTAGTGTTGCCAACCACTCTATAAAGTTAGACTACCCTATCAATTTCGATAAATTAAGAATAATCTTTAGAAGTAATTCAGCACCCAAAACTGGTGGGTCATAAAACTCTCGGAAGAGAGATTCAAACACGCTGCTGGATTAGGCTACTAAGTTTCTCGCCAGTCTGAGACCAAAACAACAGTTCGAGACAACACAATCTGTCCCTGCGCTGTTATAGGACTAGTTACCAAACTAACTCATTTAAACCAGACCTTGTCTGCTCCAAATCTGATATAAAACGTAACTTTTAGATCAAATGCACATGTAATACCGTCCGCTAGGTCAACTACGATAGTATCTACGTTGTGAGCATGAGGTGCATCTACTTTATTAAAAAGCGCGCAGATGGCACCTAGGAACAAAGAAGGCCCTCAATATACCCAACTGTCACACGCAACCAATTCGCCAAACCTCACTGCTCCCACTACTACCATCCTTACAAGAAAAAATAACGTTACTGGCGATGCCTCCGGGTTTACCCAACCCACCACACTGACTGACATTCACCTACGACAAGGCAACAGCTAAAATCTATGCCAAACCCCAAACTTAACTGGCTGTTTTCCTGAGCCGGTGTTCGCCCTAATACAGGAACAAAAAACTAACGTCCACCACTTCCCCCCTCACCAGTGTGCACAACCCCATTTCTTCCTAGCTCCATCCTTTTCCAATCCTTTCTCCTTCACCACTCACTCTATCTCGTATCCTGTTCTCCCCATTCCATTGTCCACACCCCTCTCCTTCTACTGTCCCAATTGCCTTACACTATGCTCATCCTACCTTAAACAGACCTCACCCCTTGCTTCCACTAAACCAAACACTCCTTCTAATGTCTTCCCCTTCTCCCACCACTCCACCCATCACCGCTCAGGCCATTACAACTTAACCCACTAAGCCACCAGTTGGCCTACCCCCCGACTCACACACATTCATCGTCTTATCCAGAAACACGCGTGAAGGACACCGCATCTCCTTCATTCGCTCTCGGTGCAATGCCAATAGATTAAGGAGGGCAAAGATGCTTACCATAAGACGAAACCATGGTCACATCGACAGGACAAAAATAGGCTATTGTCTTTTCCTCCTTCTATGACTCCTCCCTCACCAACGGCCCCTCGTCGTTTCCCCTCTTCGTTTGCATAGTTTAATGCCTTCCCCTTATGAATTCAAAGAAGAGGGAATTAGTAATCCATACCAAATCGTTGAAGTAAGAGATTCGTTCGTAATCTATTCGTCCATCAAGAAATCATTGACAACTGTTTAATGTTAGAAAGAGTTTTAAAAATCTATATGGACACATAAGGGAAATATCAAGAAGGATGATAAATAAATCCTTTGATTCTTAAAATTCTGTTCAGAAAATAAGAAGTTTGTTTCTTTCTCTTTATTTCTTGTTTTACGAACTTTGAAATAAAATCGAAAATGGTTGAGAGTTAAGTTTGTTTGAAGGTAGGACGAAATGAAACCTTTAAACTAATTGGATCGTGAAATTTTGTTCTCTTATCAAGAATTAAAATTTCCTCGTTTAATTTTTTATTCCACTTTTTGATTTTATAAGATGGGTAATTTAATGTTTAAATCCAACCTTTGCGATTCTGAGAGAATCTCCTCGTTCTCAAATTAAGATAAAAGCATGGCTACCATTGACAAAACCATGTAAGCCCTATGGTGACCAAGTAATTCTTAATTATTTAATTAATCTCAAATTATGACAGAGGTGTAATAATCATTGAGAAGGTTGGGTTGTTTTAAAAGGTATCCGTGGAAGGTAAAATATTAAAAGACAAATAGACCAAAGGAAAGGAAATGCCTGCGACAATAGCACAAATTCGGATGTCAACATGAGCTGAAGTAGAGACGAAAACCCCTAAAATTAAAGATAAATCGACCAGATTACTTTGCTCTTCCAACTCATTGTATCTGGAGGATCGACCACCAAATTACTTGATTGGCATTTTCATTTTACGCTTTATGCAATAGTTTCTGTAAAATCTCCCCCTAGCCAAGTATTTTACTCGTAGTTATGCTAGATCTGCATTTGCAAGTTAAACAAAGATTTAATTTGGTTAATTCATCCCTTCTCATTACCGAAAAAGGTGGGGATCACATTTCTGCCCTTTAGCTTTAGCTGGGTCGTTGGGTTAGCAACCGTTCTCTCCTCACAAACTTTATCGCTTCTGTTCCCCTCAAATATTTGTTCCTTATCTATCCTCTAACGCTTAACTACTAGTGGTGTGACATGCGAAAGTTTGGGCTCCGTGCGTGAAAGCTGAGCCCAAATAGTTCCGAGCCGGTTTAACTGACCTCGGATGCTTGGTAGTTCTTTTTGCTCCTTTGTTTACTTAATGATTGACTATGGGTGCGAGTTTTATACTTCTGCATCCAAACATATACTGTATTTAGTGGATTCAATCCACTACGCTGGTATATAATTGGCGACTAGTGCCTTCCTCTTTTCTCTAGCGATAGTTTTTCTATCGAATCAGTGTAGATGCTCCTTGCTTTAAACAGTAAATAGTGCATCGGGATCTTGTAGGCGCGAATTTGGTACCTTTTTCAGACAAGAACGTTCTTTTAATTCATTTGTTACCAATCTTGTCGGTACATATGCTCCCAAGAATAGCATTAAAGGCCTAAACTTGGCTTTTTACTGCAAGAAAACATCTTGATAGTTCGATATAAGTCTCGAGCTGGCTGTATTGTTGGTTCTGCCTGAATGTCAGCTAATGGCCACTAAATTGGAATGGTTGTCGTCACGCTTTTATCGATAAAAGCTTCTTCAGCGCCAAAAGTACTTTATTTACATCTTTTTGCCCATGCATCTTGTTACCCTTGAGCCATGTGTAAAAAAGTGACTCTAAATCCGAAGTATTTAGTGGATTCGATTATACTTTCTCATTGTTCGAAACTGGTGGGAAACTTCCGGGTGCTGCGTCTGTCTGATTTTGAGACAGATTAGTTTAATTCATAGCAACTCGTAGAGTAATAGGAATATCCATCTTGCCTGCTTTGTGTTGTCCAAGAAGCCATGACTCCTGCATGTTAAGAGGACACTGAGATTGGATTTTTTCAATATGCAGTGTGCAAAGTTGCTGTAACTGAGTGCGATGTGATAGGTCCAATCTGTCTGCCTGTCTGCCCAGCCTGACCAAGCGGATTGGCGTATGCCCTTATGGCTGCAGGGAAATGAAGTTTGGAGAATGGGCGGGAAAGCCTTATGCCTGCATGGAAAAGCAGTTTGTAGACGGCATGCACGAATATAAATAATCAGAACATCAGCCCCCTTAGGTTTCTGTGGGGCTATCCACAAATTCCTTCTCTGATCGAACCGGACAAATTCGTGAGACGAAGTGTCATCTTTTTCGAAGATTGGTTTGTCCTCGAGGTTGAACGCCACGTTTTGATTGAATATCTGAGATTGAGGAAACTTCTTTGGTGGTAGCAGATTCAATACTATAGCAGCCAGGTAGGCTGCCACATATCTCTTCTGGTTGGAGTAAGCTCCTACATCTAGGAGTGTGGGAGATTTAGTTTTTTGGAGTAGGTGGGAGGAGGCCCTCCCTCATCCTATTTATTTTTTTTTAAATTGATGATGGGGTAACTAGAGTAATTTATTTTTGGGTTCCAATTGTTTTCGTCGGTTTATTAATAATGAATTAGTTCATATTATTATATTTAGTATTTTTTTACTTTTTAACGTTGCCTAAAGATAGACTTATTTTTGTGATGTCGGCAGCCCCAGATGTGATCATAAAATTAGGAAATATTTCTATTCTTAAGTTCTTGTAAACTAACTTGTAATTACAATTAATGCCCTTGCTATTTTAATACTTCAAAGACTACTATTCATTTACATTAGAAACCATGACCACATACTAACTCCTGCCAGTTGGTGCTTTTTGCATTAATTAGTTTCTCTACATTTTGGAGGATTCCATCCACATTTTTAGAAGAGATCTATTCTTATGTTTTTACTACGCCCTTTTACCCATTTAGGCGCAATAAGAAAAATAATTCTATCTGAATTACTTCTCTTTTTGTTGGCATATTTCTTTTTTTCTTTCTTTCTTGTTTCTTATGTATTTTATTTCCTTTTAATTTTTTTCCTTTCTTAAAGTGTTTGAATTCCATCTGTAAGATTTAGGCTGCAACAAATTTTCAGAGATTTTATACAACTCTGAGAAGTTGAATATGTTATGGTGGAAGTTAACCAAGTTTAAAGAGAGAAAATAAAAGAAAAGTACGAAGTGAACTATTAAAATAATTTAAGGCGTATGTGATGAACACTTTTGATAGGATTTTGTAAATATGAATTTAATTTTCTTCGTCCATTTTACAATTGAGTGTCTGAAGTTTGTGCGAGGAAACAGAAGAAATGAGCTTGGAGTTTGCACGATATTGATTATATGGGCAGAGTAATGGTGTGAAGTCATTTGGAGTCTATGGTAAAGTCGTCATCTCTAAGACTTTGGAGGTGGAGGTTAATGCATTGTTCCTATAAGAAGAAGATTGAGGACACGAAAAACAAAAGCAAGTAATAAACAACAGAATATCGTTAGAGAGGCAATTATTTATTTCATTATGAAGATAGAGAGTAAGCTTATAATATCCTTGCACGGAATCCTAGTTGTTTTACTCAAAAACTACCATATGCCATCCTTTACACGATCATACTTTTTTTTCTGATCAAAAGCACAAAATTCACCTTATACCTTATTAACTCCGCCATTATTTCAATAAAACGACTTGCTCTGCACAAAAGCAACCCAATCTCTATATTAATAACACATCCCTATTACAAACCACCATTTACATTATCTTGGAATCATCATATTTGACACCAAAGATTGATTGGAAAATCTCTTCGAAATCAATCGCAGCGCTCTAACCTTTGAATCTTGGATTCTATGGAATCTCTGGAATCTTGCACGGGTCGTGGTGGCTTCAAGGCAGAAAGTAAATTTCCTCGAGAGCAGAGATAACGTGCAAACTGTTTCCCCTAATAAACTTTACTTATACCACCATTTCAACGGTGAAACTTTGGTTTTCAAATAGGTTGTGTGAGCTTAGAAAGAAGGGAACCTCATATTGCTTTTCTTTTACAACTTCTATTTATATTCACCTGTAATAACTGTGTATTGGATTGTATATGTTATCAAACGTTAGATATTGTTTTGATCTCAATTTCTTAAAATCCTAAGCAAACAGTAAACACAACTCGTGCAGAACATCTTCATTACCAGGCCTTCACAGCCAGGAGAAACTTAACTGAATTGCAATGGCTCAATCTATGGTCGAGTAAAGTGAATTAGGTATTAACTACGATTTTCATATAGATTATTATTAAGGTGTAAAAACTCGCATGCACACAAAAGGCCATCTGATTAACAGACTTCATCGCTTTTAAAGCTCTTTGATCTTCCTTATCATGAAGGAACAAAGAATTGAGTTTCTTCTTTTTAATTGCACAGGATAGGAAGTTTTAACTTCTCCTGTAACGATAAATAAACGTCATTCGAACAAAAAAATCATTTAAATTTTGCCCGTAATTCGGGTTTTAAAAATTTCTGTGAAACAAAATACATATATGTAAACATAGTTTAATACCAAAAGAAAATTGATAAGAAAAACATTGATATATGTATATGAGGAAAATAATAGAGATAATGATATAGCATTTTAAATTTGTCTGCATTTTATAATATGCAGTTTTCTTAGATAAACGTGGTTTTATACAAAAAAAGAGGGTCAAAATTTAATATAAGAGCTAAAAAATTAGAGATTTGTAGAGAAAACCGTAAAGAATAAAATAATAATACAAAACATTTAAGTATAATAATATTACCTTTCTTACTACATATATTAAAAATAATTCAGTGATGGAAACACGAACATAATTACATCAAGGATAAGAGATCCTAATCATCTCATCCTCTATGTTAATTTATTATCTTTTTATTATAAAGTTATAGAAATTAATCTGATTTCCGCTTTAATTAATCATCCTAAGTCTTCCCAAGGAAAATTAATGAATAAAAATCTCTCAACATTGAAGTTGTACAGCGTGGGGACGGTATTCGTTCGATTAATTATTGTCTCTAAAATATAATAAAAGTGTTTTATTTTTGAGATATGTCGTGAAATTTGGATAATTTTGTATTCATGACATGTTCTGTCAGTCTTACTCGATGAGCCGCCTCTGGCGGCATCAATTACAGCCTCCAGATGACCTCTAAACCGGCCACACACCTTCGTCAGTATCTCTAGTTTTAAGCCCCCAAAGGGTATGGTAATTCTGGCGCTCAGTTTGTCCTTTGTGTTTCAGTGGGACACGAAGAAGTCGAAAAAAGAAGTAGCTGTGATCGAAAAGATTCTATGTTAGCCAAACCTGGTTCTTCCGGATGCTCTAGCAGGGCGCATTTCTGCTATCACACGTAATGCCTTAATGTAGCTACCTGGGCAATCCAGGGCTTCACCACGCTGCTAAGAACCCGGATATTGCAAGTGGTGTTCCGCTCGAGGGTCTTGTAGTTGAATCCTGAATCTTCTAGCTCTTATGAAAACTTTTCCATAATCCTTCTGCTAACGTTGATGAAGTCTTAAATCGCCTTCTTTGCCATTCCGGCGCGGATTCTAAAGAGGAATCTAAGCCTCTTCCACCAATTGGGTTTTAATTATTCTATATTCAATTATTCTGCCAAAAAAGCAAACATGGTTATTGTTTTGATTGATAAAAGGACCAACAACGAAGGTAAAAAATAATATGCGTAAGTTTATAGGAGTTGAAAATTGCGAAGGAATACCACCCAAGATTGATGAATCTTAATGGCTATTAAGATAGAAATATCTCTGTAGAACAGCTAGCCTATTAGCTAAGGATAAGGACACCGAATCTGTCATGTTTAACCTCCAAACCTTTGTTTAGAAGTTATTTATTTTATATTGTAATTTTTCATTAATAAATAATAATTTACACTCCTTAACTTTCTTTAAATTAAATATCAATAAAAAATCTTTTAGTGTGGGAATATTTTTCGCACTTAATAATTTTAGTTTTCTCATATAAACCTAGCCTATTAAAATAATATCATAATTTTTGACGGCTTATTTCTTCATATACACATTAAATTTTTATTTCTTTTCATCAAATCTATAAAGGGTCCTAAATAGAAGCATATATTTGCTTTGAATCAGCGGAAATCAGTTTCAATTCTTTGCCCAGAATCAAGAAAACTATATTAGCTCTATTGACCATCTTTGATTCCTGTTAACCTCCTCTTTCTTTTAAAAATACTCGCAAGCCAAAACATGTAGACAGACAAATTTTAATGGCAAACCTCAACTCCTAACACAACTTTACAGAAACGATAATTTTCTCTTGCCATAGATTATTTTTTCTATCTTATCTTGCTTGCCTGCCTACATGTGTGCATTCCTTAAGTCTGCACATCGTCTGTTTCCTTACGGAATTATATGTTCACTTCATTTTTCTCTTTTTTTTTACATTTAAAAAATCTGTCCTTTGTACTATATTTTAAAAAAAATCCCCAAACTTTGAAAGGCTGGCATCTTTTGACCTTTATTAAATCTTCATTATTTCGGTTATAATTACTACTCCTGTTATTTGACATTGTTTTCTCCGTTTATGCAGACAGCTGCCAAGCAAATGATAGAGATCAATATTCAGCGTTGCCTCATTTTGCCTCTCTCAATACGCCACAAGATTGTCCTTTTTGCTATTCCTGTCTATTTATTCTCTTTACCTTTCTCCTCTCGAGTAAACTCGAACTTCTCCCAGAGATCGTGGAGTCGATAAAACCTTTGGCCTAAACTTAACCATCTAAATTCATTACCTGACACCATCCTTGATCTTTTTCACAAACTTCAATTATACCTAAATAAATATAAATTAAATATTCACTACCTGCTCTTTAGATTTTATCGATATTACTTTAAACGTGAAATTAGTTCTTCCCTTAATTAATAAAAGCTCTAGCACTCTGTAGAAAAAGTTCGTAATTAATATTATCATATAATGTAAGAAACAAAAAATAATCATGCCAGTATGTATATTCTAATATATTGATATCCAATATGCTCTCTTATTCCATTGCCTTGTTTTCTTCTTTAACTTTGCCTCATTTAAGAAATTTGTCGTAATTTTACTTTATATTTCCTATATCGACAAATGCTCTTGACGAAAATGGGACAGAGAGGGGGTAGGAACCTTATTAGCATTTCTCTAATTCTATCCATATTTAATTTAAGAAGGAAAATTGAATAAATTACGATAATCATTATTATATGTATTTCAGTGATATTTACTATGTACAGGGTTTTGAAAAAGTTCTGTTACACTTCATCCTTTTTTATCTTTTGATAGGTTTAAGTTTGTGATTGAAAAGGTTCTGGTTTCATAAAAAATTAAAGCTCTACTTTTCCAGCACACGTCATTAAATCGTTTCATCGTTTCTGTATAGATGTGTTGAGATGAAAATGAAAAGAATCAATATCTGTTCTCTGCATTTTAATTTATCTCTGTTTTTTTTCGCTCTACCATTTTAATGGATATTTTATCGATGCATATGTTTTGACTCTTACTGCACCTCTTTTAATCCCGCTTCGTGCCCTTTTTGTTCATTTAATATTTTTTTGTCTCCATATTCCCGCTCACTGTAATTTTCACCTTTCGTTTTGGCAGGCGTTGGCGGAACTGAAAACAGTTCGAAAGTACTTGGAATTCCATTTTCATTATTTTACATGTAGATTTGTTTATATAAATATATATATATATATATATATATATATATATATATATATATATATATATATATATAAATTCAAAAAATCCCAGAGGGAAATGCAAGGCAGATTCCAAGTACTTTCGAATTTGTTCAGTTCATTATCAAGGAATAACGAAAAAGTTTACAAAGCTAGTATATATATGAGATACAGCAAAGAAATGCCCCACCCCTGTATAACGAAAGGGTACAAAATAGAGAAATATTATGAAAGACGGATATGAAGTATAAAACCAAATAGTTAAGGTCTACTTCCGGAAATTTGAACTATGAGCCCAGAAAGTATACATTTAGGTCACTAAGGTAAATATATGCATAGATAATTGTGAATACATAAAAATAAATGAGACAAACATAATTAAATTAATAAACCAAAGGGCTAAGATTTAATATGGACAGTTTTGCTATAATGAAGCCATTTAATAACTGGGTCCAGTTTAAAGAGGCTATGAAGTATATTCAAATTAGGCGAGAAATTAATGAATGAGCATTCACCAATATTTCTTTGAATAAAGTCATCGGATTTGTAAAGAAATTTAGCCGAATTCCTATTGATAGGGCGACTATTTTCAGATAAATGAATAAAGAAAGCACTACTGCTATCCCCCCTCCTAATATTATATTTATGATGCATTAAGTGTGCACTTAATGCTTAGAGCAAACTGAACAATCGAAAGAATAAACCCAAATATACTATTGTTATTATTATGAATCAGCATTTTACACATGGTGACTAATACTTGAATATGACTGAAATATTTAACCTATTCAAAAGGTAAGGAAAAAGGAGAATGACTCAGAAATCGGTGAAATGAAGGAGTTCTTAAAATTATATGCGTGAGGGATTTCAGTTCTATCAAAAGATTTTTTGCCAAATTAAGGTATCCTGCAAGAAATCTTTGAAGGAAGCAAAGATTGTTACCTATTTCCAACATCTTGGAAATCTCAAGATACAAGAATTCCGAACTGGCGACCCGCAACCCCCGGAGAAACATTTGAATAAATACAGACCGATTGACTTTATCATTATGACCTGAATAAAAATGAATAAAAGAATCGGCGTTGGTAGGCTTACGATAGACGGAAAATTTAAATCCAGGTGGAGTCCTATGAATAATTACATCTAATAACGGGAGGACACCATTTTGTTGAAGTTTAAGGGTAAATTTACTAGAGGGAACCAGAGAATTAAGTTCAGTAAGAAAACCATTACATCCTTACAAGAAGGCAACAAACAAATAATATCGTATATATATCGCAACCAAACAAGGGGAAAATCGATAATGGTGGGAAATAAGATAGTTTAAAAAAATTCCATATATATATTGGAAAGAACAAGGGATAAGCAATTTTCCCTAGTCAAACCAAACTTTTGAAAGTCAAATTTACCATTAAAAGAAAACTTACAGTTTTGTGTAAACAATTATATGAGTTCAATGAAAATATTAACTAGCAAGGTAATATCAAAGTTACGCAATTTATCACTAAGGACTGGGAAAAGCTCGTTGTTGACCGCCACTTTAGTAAAAAGAGAACAAACATCGAAACTAAAAGGAGAAGCTATTAGAGTAAGGGATGGAGTTGAGTTTTTCTATAAGGTCGTAACTATTTTTAATATGGGAATTAGAAATGGTACCAACAAGGGAGGGAGGTATGAAGTGAGCCATTTAGATGAGGAATATGAAACTGAGCCAACAGAGCTAATAATAGGGTGCATAGTGTTACTAGGTTTCTGAGTCCTTACAAGACCATATAAATATGGCAGAAAGGCATTACTAGATTTAAATTTAGCAATTAAATCGGGAAAATGTTTAAGAAGGGAACGGAATTTTTTGTGTGTAAATCACTATTAACCTGAATTGTAGGATCTTTTTCTAAGGTAAGACACTTTATCAATAATAACGACTGCAACAGATTTATCTGCTTTGGTAATGTCTAATGAAGCATTATTTTGAATAGCAACTAAAGGACGACGGAAACACAAGGGGTAATTGTAATGGCACGGAGTGGCTAAACAATGGTAAACGCAAACTTTAGCAATAGAAACATGTTTAGAAGGAATGTCACTAGATTTTTCTAAATTTGCAAAACCTTTAGCAAAAGAAACACTGGAAGGTCTGGACGGAATGGAGAAGTTCAGGCCAAATCCGAGGGCAGAATTTGTGGTATCATCTAGTTCTTGAGAAGAGAGGTTCACAACCGTATCAGGTCGTCTGTTCTTAGTCGAATAACGGTTGGAGATGAGGCTTTGTAATTTAAGATCCAACCTACGTTTCAATTTTGCCGACCGTTTTCTAAGAATGTCGAAGATTGATGGAATCTTAGATCACTTTGTACCATAGGGCAGGGATGTTGGAGGTAAAAGCTAATTTTATCGATGACTCACAATTTTTACACCAAGAAAGGATATACAATTTAAATAGAGTGGGAAAAAAATAATTGTATATCCTTTCTTGATGTCAAAATTGTTAAAGTCGTTGACAAAATTAGCTTCACTGTGTATCGAAAACCAACCCATTCTAACTGGTATATCCATTTCTTTTCTCATCATGATATTAACATTAAGCCAGCCGTTGCATCAGGTATGTTTTTGAGCGCACTTAGGATAGGTGACCCTTGCTTTCTAGAAGACGATATTATATATATAACCTGCAGTTTCATGAATCAAATTATACCCTCCACGTGATCACCAAGGTTTATCTAAAGCAAAATCTACTCATTACCGTCCCAAGGATAAAAACAAATTTAGTAATACAAAATGTCTATGCCTCCCTTTTTTTCCCTCCCCAAAGGAGGGAACAAAGTTATTTATCCAGGCCTAGCCACATTTAAATACCCTTTTTATATCCTCAAAACTTTCCCTTCGTTTAAGCCAGTGGCTCAGCTAAATGAAGCGGGTGTATATTTAATCCCGTGTGGCTGTACAAACTGTCCCTCATTTTACATATGAGAGACCAGAAGAACCTCAACAAAACGAATTTATGAACATATTAGCAATTTCAACCAGGAAATTGACTATTCAAAGGCACCAATCCCATATAATTGTAAAGATTTCCGTACAAGAAAAATAGTAGAAACTATCTTAATAAGAGAAATTCAAAATTTTAATTTTTCAGATGGGCAAATGAAATGCAGCCTCCATTCCCGTACCCTCATCGTAAATAGCTTAGTTAAAGATCTTAGACTCACACCCCCGTTTCGTGTTTCTTTGCGTTTGTCGGGAAATCGATACCACACCCTCACAACTGAGCCACTGGTCCTTAACCACAACTTCCTGGCATTGGTGGCGGCGTAGCCCGACCAGTTAACCTCCCCCCCTCTCTCCCCTCGTCTCGAGGAGATGCTGAAAGGCCGCCCCAGACCACAGAATGCACTAATCTTTGTATGTCGGACCTCGGTGAGCCTAACATGGATTAAAACAGCAAGATTTCCCCTAAGAGTTGATATTCAATTTTACCGCATATGCAAAATTAGAGGAGCGTCGTCCTAAAGCCAGAAAGTCCTCTTTAAGGCTAGCTGAAAAACGTCCTGAGAAATTAATGCAGCCGTCCATACCCCCATCCCCCTCCTGCCTCTACCCCCAGTGGGGTTGCAAATTATATATGCCGATAACTTTGGAAAAACGTAGTAGATTACGTTAGTCATCGAGACAACTAAGCCGGCGAGAGGCCCGGGTACCAACAAAAGGGACTTAGAATAAGCTCATCCGGAGCCAGTTCCTGGTAGTCACACCGAATATAGAAGCCTGTCAGATGTAGATTGTTAGAGAGATCTAGACATCGAAGACCGGCAAAATGCACGGCAAACCAACGAGGGGAACTTAGAAGAAGCTCATATCGAGCCAGTTCCTGGTGATCACAACGAACTTTTAGTTAACTTTGATTGAAAAGCAAGTTCAACTAACTCTCATCAGAGAAAGCCCCTATCCTGGTGTATCCCCAAACCCAGAGATAGTTCTCGCCACTGAGGAATACTCTGAAGTGAACTCCCTCAAGCACCCCCTGCGAATTATTTTCAGAGTAACCCGAAGATTAGAAGAAACATACTTTCCCTGCGTCACTTCTTTTGCCACACGCACCGAGGTCCTCTGCGGCTTTAAAGCATACGCCCTTCTGACGATCTGGATAGCCTGTTCATGCGCCGGTCCAGAAACAACATTCTTGAGGCCACATAAAAATTGGTGCCAAGATTGGAGTGACACTTTGTATATCGATATTGATAAAGTATTGTAATTATGTCAAATTTGAAAGAAAAAACAAAGGTGTAAAACAAAAATCTAATAAATTTCTTGAGGTGACCGTGAAAAGATTTTTATTTATTATTCATCAAAATTTAAGAGTGGTAAAGGTAGGGGAAATTCTCAATTAAACATGAATTTGTTGATATCAAGGTTTCATCCATTTTGAGTCGCGATAATAAAATAATAAAGCAAATTTATGACATATTCTACTTTGGAATATTATGTGGAATAACTGAAAATATTAGATTTTTTACTTTTTCACCTATTTACCTTTTGTAATGCTATTTTTGTTCATGCTTTTCCTTATATGCATACGAATTGCCTCTAAAACAATTTTAGCGATAATTCTGTTATGATTATTCAGTTTGATACTTCTATAAATCCTGTTCATTCTGCTCTAAAGCCGTAATCCTTAAGTAAAGTGAGAACAAAAACCCTTAAAATTAGACAATCCCAAAGGTGGAAGTGAAACTCGAAAGCGCATTGTCACATTATTCGGCATTAGACTTGTTAACATCCCGATTTCTTTTGATGTGTTTGAAGACTTTTGTATTTCGGTCAATATGGAATTTCCTACTCAGTTCAAATTGTGAATTTGCAATTTTGAGCAACGAGTATTCCATCTCTTTCTTCATGGCAGCTTTCTTCAATGCACTGTTTTACATCTGTGAATAGGGCAGGTGGATGACCGATGCTAAATACTGATTCCATTTATGTTTAATTCTTTTTTAAATTTCCTAACAAAAAATAAATAAAAACATACACCAGAACATTTGTCTCTCATTCAGAGAATAAATAACTGACTGGGATTTTTATTCTAAAATCATTCATATTCGTAGCCTTACAATTTTATCTCCTTTTACATAAATGCATTAACAATTTGGCAGTTTCCTTTAATATTCTGTTTATTAAATATTATTAATTATTTTAGTTATAGAGATAGAATTTAATAATTACCACGCCGATGAAATTGGGATTTTCTTGAATACAATGTGAAAGATTCTATTTCAATTCGTTTCTGGCGACAGATCACTAAAGCGCCTTTCTTTCCAAACAGTTGGCTTTATTATCCAAAATGGCCTACCTTCTTCTGAATAAGATAATTAACGAAACTTTGAATTAACCGACTTTAGACTTCATTGACGCTATAAAAAATTATATTCTAATTCTAGATTCTAGATAATAAGTTGAAAAGTTTGTAAGGGAAGTGGTATGATAGGTAACAAATAAAGGGAATTGGTAGCGATATATTATTTAGCGGATTTTCAGTTATAAATTATAGATCTAGTGAAAGAATTAAAGAAAACTATTGGGGTGACGATGGGTTACCAGTTTATGGGTGTCAGGCTAAGACGGCCTTAAAGTCGAGTTTGATCCCACTCCAAAGTGTTCTTTAGGGTAATGCGCTTGAAGGATAGGTGGGAATGGTAATGTGGCTTTTGCTTGGCAGAAGGAAGGACTCGGAAGAAAAATGAGGTTTTGTAGGCTTTAATCTTGGCTAGGGCTACCACAATTCGGGTAAGTGGAGTAGTTGAGTTTTCCGTGGTTCGTTTGTGCGCTCAAGTCTTTAGCTGATAATTATCAGTGTTAATAACCAGTGTTTCTTGTAAGTCTCGATCCGTTTCAGATTGTTGAGACTATGGACGGGCGGATTGAGGCCGAGGTACGGACTGGTGATGCTAATAATAATAACGCTACTAATATATTAATGAAAATGAGAATAATAATATGAATGTTTCTGTCCGTATATTTATACTAACGCCCATTACAGGGGCATGAATTTTCTTCTCTTAATCTGAACGCTGAGTGGAGCTTATCGGTTCAAACGTATGTGCGTGTGTTCTCTAATAAAACTGCTGGGTGGAGTCAAACGGTGTGTGCATGTGCAGTGTAGGCACGTGTGCACCAAAAAGGTGCACACGTGGACACTTGACCGGGCTTATCAAGACGACATCAATAGCAAGATTGAATTCGAATTTCCACAGGTTTAAGTAAACTCTAGCGGGTAAGATCTTATTCCGTTTTATGTGTGCACAGCTGTTTTCCACTGCCTAAGTTATCACTACAGCTCACATCTGTTTCCTAATGTCTATTTATTTGTATATTCGAGTGGGAACACAAAAATTTCACTTTCCACATTAAAAAATATTTTACTTTGCATTGATACATATTTAATTGCGATTTGATATTATTTGCAAATATTTGCTTTGTTTTACATTAGTCAATTGTTAAAAAATGGCATATTATTTCAATGGCTAATTTGTGTGCCCAATTTTAAGATTTCATAGCGCCGACGGGGTGTCAATATGTGAGGTTTGGCCTTGCATTTGCACACCACAGAGACTATCCCTCAGAATCACGGAGTATTACACATAAGGTTCTTTGATTTCTAATATACTCCGTCTCGGGGGGTAAAAATAGTTGCATCAATAATTGCTACACTCTTACATGGCTTTGATGCTTATATATATATATACTTATCATTTGGTGGACTTTCTATGTTTTATAGTACTCCCTATGATTAGATCATATCGTATTATTGTAATATATGGTATATACTTTAGTTCACAGGAAAAAGTTCATTAGTCTTATATAGTAATATGTATCAAATATTGAGGCGTGCGAAAGATTTGCCTCTTTTTATTATAACAGGCCTTGACAATAAAATGAAGGCGTACATTTATATTTTGAGATCACTCTATCTTACAAGCCAACCAGATTTAAAAATTAAAAAGTGACGGATCTTTAGCGAATAATATCAGTCTCCCTGATCGTGTAAATATGTCCGGTTATCATCGTTTTTTACGGTGCCTATAGAGGTTTTCCTTCGATTTTCCTTAACGCCATTCTTCTCCGTTTCTAATCTACAGGATACAGTATACAGGAAGCGCCATAAGGAATTCTAAGTATACTTTGATATAAGTGAGGATCTCTGCTTCTGCAAAGATATTAATGGCTTGTTTACATCTATTGGAATTGATTACAACCCTGAAGAATAGCTACTCTTTATAGATAGTTCTACAAAAAGCCTCAAAGCTGTTTTACTACATAATAGGAATCAGTATCCCTCCCTGCCTATAGCATACTCGGTAGAGATGAAGGAAGAATATAGCAATGTAAAAAGCCGCTAGAGAATGTAAGCTATATTTAATTTAAATGGGATGATTGTGGTGATTTTAAAATGCTTGCCTTCTTACTCTGATTGCACAGTTGGTGCACAAAGTATTTATGTTTTCTTTGCCTATGGGACTGTAGGGCTGATCCTAAACATTACTAGAAGGTTGAGTGGCCCCCTGGGTATTACTTGCAGCCAGGAAAACTAAATGCTATATACATCCTCTTGTCGAGCCTGCCAAAGTTTCGCTACCTCCACTTCTTATAAAGTTTGGTTTGGTCAAACAGTTAGTAAAAGCATTAGTTTATGGTGGAGAAGCATTTCAAAAGATTTGTCTACTTTTTCCCAAGCTATCAAAGGCCAAAGTTAAGGGTGTTTATTTACTGGACCGCAAGTAAGGAAAATGTTGAAGTCAGTAAACTTGAGAATGCAATGAGTGATGTCGAAAGTGAGGCGTGGTGTGCATTTCAAAATATAGTTAATGGATTCCTTGGTATAAAATAAAAACCCAAACTGCAAGCAGCTGGTAGCAAAAACTTTAGAAAGTTATAAGAATCTAGGATGTAGAATGGGTAATACTTCAGATTTGGGGCGCACGGTAGGTGGCGCTGTTAGTACGCTACAATTTTGGGCTACAATATATCTCTTATGACGTCAGACAGTAGCTTCAGATGTGACCAATCACGGCGTTATATTTTTTGTTGTTTTGGGGATTTGTATCTTTTAGTTTTTAATATTTACTAAATATCTGCGCCTCTGCTTGTTTATAGTTTTCTCTAAGTTAGGTAAGGTTTCTTGATATTTTTGTTTTGTTTTTCGCAGTGAACGATAACAGCTTCTTACTGACAACGTCGTAGCTATAAATAGAACCCGCTTACCATTTGTTTCTGTTTCGTTATGGCTTTTCGTGTTCTAGTTGTGCTTCTTCGTTATTCGAATTGGGGTTTATTTTGCATGACCATGAAAAACTTTTAGATTATTTAGAGGCGCATAAACTAATCAAGACACATATAAAAGTAAGTATTGTTTGTCATTAGGTTTGTTTTTTCTGCCAGTAAAAAGATGTTGGGGGAGAAAAAAACAGTAAATTTAAGGGGACTGCTCGTGGAGTAGATTTCACTGCGGGGGGACCACCCTCGATGATCCTGAGTTTCAATCAATTGGGGTGGGGGTCTGGGGGGCCCCCAGTATATACTCATATACCAAAAAAACATAACGCCGTAATTGTTCACATCTGACTCTACCGTCTGATGTCATAAGACATATATTGTAGCCCAAAATTGTAGCCTATAAACAGCCCACCTACTGTGCGCCCTGAAACTGAAGTGTTACCGTAGAATGTCAATAAAAGTGCAATTTTTGCGTTCACATTTGGATTTTTTTCGTGAAAATTTGGGAGAAGTGAGTGAGGAGCATGGTGAACGGTTCCAGCAGGACATTGCTGTAATGGAGAAAAGAGACCAAGGAAGATGGGACACTGCTATGATGGGGGACTATATATGCTCACTGATGGGTAAAGATCAAGGAGCTCACAGTAAGAAATCACGTTCTTCAGTGCACTTTTACTAGGTTATCTCTCATAATCACATTTTCCATTAGTTTAAAAAGGAATACAAGGGACAAAATATTATCTGCTATTATTTATTGACAACATGAATATGCTAAATAAAGTGAACTGTAATTTTCATTATTATCCTTGGAATCGGGAGGTAAAACCATCTTAGGATCACTAGAAACATTTAAAGAAACAAAACTAGTGTTACCCAGTGTAATAAATAAGACATTAATAATTTTTCTTCCTCACCTATGTTATTATGGGCGCCTTGCTAGAGGGCCGATCCCTTTAACTACAAATGAAATTCTTTTTGAAAAAATGAATTTCCTCAGAGGCCAATATGAGGTATAGTTACTAGTTGTTTCTGTCAAATTAAAGTACCCTATTGCTAGTTAATACACAGGTAGGGGTGCGAGATTTTCTTAAGGACGCTTTATCATCAACTTCCCATAATGAAGATCCACGAAGTTTCAGAAACTGCTTCACTTATATCAAACGACTCAATTTTATTAACTCCGATTTCTTTCGTTTCTTCAGAATTTGATACATAATTAGTAAATTTTGAATTTCATTCCTCTTTTTATTAAAAAATGCAAAATATCCCATCTGTAATATGCAAGACAGTGTACCATTGATTATCATAATTACTAAATTCATATCCTATTAATGATTTCATTAGTCGTTCCCCCTTGAGGAAAAACTTTAACAGCAGCTTAAAACTTCTTTTACAGAAAACGGAAAGAGGAGTTAATTAGGCCTAGAATGTGCAAAATAGTGAGACGTTAATTAAATCTGAATGTCATAGAGTGTAATCATTATCATCATCATCATCATCATCATCATCACTAACTCTATAATTTAAGAAGGAGATTTTTTTGAGTATTTGAATAATTATTTCACCTTAGTTTGGTTATGACATGTTTTTTATCAGTTATTTCTAATAATTCTTATATAATATCAAAAAACCAAATGGTAAAGTTTAGAAATAAATATAAGTATCGAAATTTTGTGAATTTATTAAAACCAAAAGAATTACAAGTGGTGAAGTTCAGAAAATTTATTTTTATTTATCTTCTTCTTCTATAACTATATTTTAGCAACGTGATATTTTGAAAGGGGGGAAATTTAGCTTAGAGTTCCTTTTTAAAATTATTATAATTGGCGAAGTTCAGAAAATTTATAAAAATTTAACCATGACTGCTTTTTAAGAGGTTTTAAATCCTAATCTTAGTAGCAAAGCGCAAGCTCTTCCCTTAGAGGGGAGTGGCGAAGCCATTGTCTGGTTGTGTATATAGCTAGGAGAGTAATTGAAATCGTATGAATTGGCTCTGTTGGTACGGGCGGACTTCACCTGTAAGAGATACGAAACTTCAAATCTTAGTCAAAACTAAAGGTTTTCGTTTTAATTCACCTTAAAATTATAAGCTCAGGTGCCACAAGACCATTTTTACATTGATATGTATATTAATGGAAGTTGAATAAATGTTCTTTCATGTTATTACGAAAGGAGATTACATTGCAAAGAACCAAAACTGAATGATTGTTAGAATGCCGAGCCAAATTTAAGATAGCTGGAGCTTCTCTCCCTAAACAATTATTTGATATGCTTGCGGTATGCAGGCAAATGTATAGATTTATGTTGGTTTTGTGAATGACATAATTTATAGTTATTCTTTGAATGAAATGTAAAATGCACACATTTTTTACCATAATAATTTCAATGCGTACCATGGCGAATTAAATGATGTTGTTATTGTCACGATTTTCAAGAACTACAAACTTCATTCAAAGCCTTCGCAGAAGACTACAGCAAAATAAGTTTAACCATCATTTTCCATAAAACACAATTGCTTCACCAACTTTCACAAAACTTTCATCTCCCCAAACAAGCCTATGATCGAAATCCAAGGCGAAGCCTTAAAATGCGGAGATAGATTTGCATATCTCGGTAGCCATCTTTCTAAAAATGTTAAAAATGACAGCGAAATAAAAAATCGCATCAAAGTTCCGACATTTGCCTTCGGTAAACTTTGCAAAAGGATGTTTGAGAATCACAACATTTGAGTTGAAAACAAGATTATGGTGTACAGAGCAATTGTTATCACCACACTGTTCTACGCATTGGAGTCTTGGACTACATACCGTAAGCATCTCAAAGACCTTGAAAGCTTTAATCAAAGTAACTTAAGATCCATTTTGCAAATCATATTGCAAGATCTTCGAACAAACCTGGCCGTCCTCGCATATAATCAATGATTGTGAAAAGACAACTCCGCTGGGCTGGCCACGTAGTGAGAATTGTCGCTAATCGTCTAACGAAAATGATCTTCTAATCTGAGCTGTGCTACGGCTACCAAAACGGAGAGGCGCCGAAAAAGTGTTACAAAGAGGCCTAAAGTCGAACCTTAAGAGCTATCAAATGCTTCCTGACCCTTTTGAGACGGACACGTAAGATCGAAGTAACTGGTGTTCTCTAGTGAAAGAAGGAGAGGAAGCTTTCATGCTTCAGCGAACTATAGACATCGAGAAGCGTAGAGAAGGGAGACTGCAACGGCGTCAGAATCCATGTCCTCCTCCCCAGAACTCCAGATACCCGGTTTGCGCTCGAGCATGTGCCTCGCGCATCGGGTTAATAAGTCACGAACGCGTTCACCAAAGAGTAAAAGCCATGATGGCAAACTATGAGCCCCACAAGACTTTATTTCATGCAATTTTTCGCACATTTCCTTCAATTTCAAGCAGCTTCAATGAGCTAGTCGCTATTCCCAACATATTATTTATTCAACCAAAATATACTGTCACACTTACTTACCGCTTCTCTTCGGTTCACTGCATTGGAGCTGAAGCTTACAAAAACTTTCTTGAGGATTTATGATTGCAAATGGAATTAATTGACAGAAAAATTGTTCCATAATATTGGTATAGTTTTACAATTTTTTTTGTGTATTTTCTCCCCACCGTAAGACAAAAAAATGTTCCTAAATACTGTGATTGAAATCTACTTTATTAGTTCTTCCTTTTACATATTTTTAAAGGGAGAGAGGAGAGAATAATAAAGTCAAACTGTGAAAATATCACATATATAGAAAATAAGTCTTCAATGTAAATAACAACGCCACAGTATAGTGCTATTTAGTTGAAAGATTTAAAGTTTTGACGATGTCTTTGGTGTGAATTTATTTTCTATTAGGGTATATTTAGGTTTAGTGTAATATAGAAAGTTAATGTGGTTTTTGATTTTCTTTTTCACATTTTTGTGCGGTCTAGTTTTTAGCACCTCTCTTGGTAGTAGTAGAAATAAAGAATTGAAAGGGAAAAAGAAAATGATTCAGTAGAGAAGCAATCTAAAGGATGGATATCCAGATTATTTGTGTATAACTGGTGGTTTCTGGTCATCTTACTGCCCCTCTTTCTTCAATTTATCTGTTAATCCTTCCTTTCAAACTTCTATCTCATCCAATTTTATTTGTTTCTCATGCTGGCGTTAGAACGGAATCTTGAAGAAACAGAATATGAAGAGATTTTATTCGGAATCATAAAATTTCGTGTAAAAAGGAATTAAATAGGATGTTCTAGTATATGAAGCTGGATGTACAAAGAGACAAGCTAGGCACTAACTAATTAGTGTATTAACGAAAACATTTCTTCTAATATTTTCTTACTCTTCCTACTCATGTGCCCTTTTATTCTTTACTTCACCTCCTTTACTGCCGCCCTTGATGATATTAAACTACGTCCAAACTAAGTATCTTTTTGCATTAGGGGCCTCATTTAAGCCACCACTGATTACACTAAATCTGATTACTATATTTGTACCCATTTCCTTTTGTTCCCGAACAATTTGGTTCCAATGTCCCCATAAATTAAAGATAAGGAAGTTTGCTCTTACAATCATTTTATTCCTACACGCAAACATTGAATTGAGAAGAATAAATGCCAATATTAACTTTACCATTTATTATTTCAAAAAGGTATTTTCGTAAATGTATTACGTTTTTAATATGATAATAAATTATAAATGGTGCTATGTCTACCTATATCGTTAAATTATAAATTATGTGGTGGTCACTCAGACCCACATGTGTCTACAAGCAAAGACAAAAAACAATTAACGGTGATGGAAGTTAAACTGTGTTACAATAGTTGATCAAAAGATGTCATATGTTGTTGCTATCGCTGTTCCGGATCTCACCTTGAAGTGGAAGTGTCTACTAAGATAAAAATTGGTCACTATTAATCAGTGGTAATAACATCAATAAAAAACAACTATTTAATGTGAAATTAGGGCATGTGTCCAAGGCTTTAGAAAATCGCAATGAAGAGCCTCCACTAATCTGGATTACACGTAATTCCATTTGAATCAAACAGACACGATACATATTTCAGCTTTTGAATTTTTGCTTACATCTGAGAGTGGCTTATTTCTTTCTCGAGGAAAAGATCAGCACTGCTTGGTACGGAAAAATTGGGGATGAAACTGTGGGATAGGAAAGAGCAGATGCATTCTTGCCGATTTGAGGTTTGGAATGGTCTATCATGCAGAAGTAGCAGTTGGTTTGTGGTCAGAGGATTCACGCCAAATACTAGGAATGGCAAACTTCATTAATCTTCTTTCCCCTTTATACGATCCTGTAAAAGTAAAGAATATATAATTTATTACTCTTTTGGCTTAAGAACAAACATGATATCTTAAATACTTGCAACTTTTATCATTTTAATCTTTACAACAAACGATTTTCGGTGATAACGTACCGTGTGGTCTAACACAATATCTCTAGTAAATTGACCTAAGCGTGATGTCTACTTTTATGGTAGTTATAATTTTAGTACATGTTCATCGCTTTTTTTACATGATAATAATAATACATAATACTATAAAATAATTAATAATAATAAATAAAAATAGTAATAAATAAAACATTATATATTTTAACAATATAATAATATTATATAATAATATTAATAAGAATAATAATAAAACAATAATAATACTAATATGTGCTAACCTTAGTTTTATCCTTTTCATCTCACATAATCTAACCTAACTAGTGAAATACATCATAATCTTTCTCCTCTGATCGGCTTCTCCTTCCGCGGGTTGGCCGTTGTTAATGAGTCGTTTCCAAAGATTTCTGTTTAGTTCACTTATTCTATTTAGTCCTTTCTCACTCATTTCACCCATAAAACAGTCATTCCATCTCATATTCGGTCTTCCTCTTCTTCAGATCTCCTCTACCTCTATATTCATCACTTCCCTTGCTAAATAATGCTTTTCATCTTCTCTTCTTGTGATTTGCCCATACCATCTCAATCTTGCTTTTTTTACTTCTCTTCATAGTTCTGTTACTTCCACCGATCCTCGAATGTGCTCGTTCCTAACTTTGTCTCTCATGGTCACTCCTGACATCCACCTCAGCAACTCCATCCTTCTTCTTTTTTCTTCAATGGCCCTGTTTCCAGTGCATAAGTCAATGCAAGTCTCACTACTGTCTTATGGCCTTTGTCATTTAGTTTTACGGGAACTCTTCTGTCACAGATTACTCCTGAGACCGTCTCCAGTTATACCAGCCGCATTGGATACGGTTGTTTATTTCTTCTCCCATTTCTACCGTTTCTTCTACTACACACTCAAAGTATTTAAAATGTCCCACTTTTTTCAATCTTGTCTCACCCAGTCGCAGCAAAGCCTGCCGATCTTCATCGACATCAGTTGTCAAGAATTCACTCTTCTTACTATTTATCTTCATCCCTCCATTCTCTAGAAGGAACTTCCATCTCTCTAAGTTTACATATTTGAAAAACCTCTCTGCTCTCCGCTACCAAGATTATGCTGTCTGCATAGAAAATACACCAAGGTGGTTACTCTCTCAGGGCTTCTGTCAGAACACCGATAACGGTATTAAGAAGAAATAGGCTGAAAGCGGATCCTTGATAAAGCCCAAATTCAACTTGGAACCCATCTGTTGTTCCGACAGTAGATTTAACTCTAGTTTATATATTTCTATAAGTCTCATTTATTATTCTGACATATTGTTCTGGCACGCCGCTCTTTCTCTCAATGGTTTCCACACTTCTTGCCTTGTCACTCGAACGTATGCTTTCTTTAAATCTTTAAAACCTTATGTAGGGCCTTCTGCTTCTCTCTGCATTTCTCCATTATTTGTGGTAGCGTAAATATCTCATCAATCGTGCGTAAACCTTTCAAAAATCCTAACTGTTTCCTCCCTATGCAAACTTCTTTTCTCAATCTCTCATATATAATCCATTCAGGTAGTTTGCGTGTGTGGGACAAGAGCTTGATGCCCCTATAAGTTTCGCAACTTTTTAAATCCCCCTTTTCTTTAAATATTTGTATCAGGCTTTCTTGCCATTCAACAGGTATTTCTTCACAATCCATGATCCTTCTCATTAAGTTCCACAATATATCGATGTCTTCCTCTCTCAGTGCTTTCTATGCATCATTGGCTAATTCGTCTGGCCTCGTCGCTTTCCAACACTTTATCCTCTTCATAGCCTCCACCACTTCCTCTTTTATTACTTCAGTCACAGCTCTATAGTTAGGATATCTATCTTTTATTATGAACCTTTCATTTTCTTAGTTTGTTAGCCTTTTAAAATACTGTTTCCATCTCTTGATGATGTCCTTTTTCTTCCTCATCACATTTCCAATATCATATTTTATCTGTCTGATATGCGTTATATCGCTTGTACTTTTCTTTAGGCTTTTTGCTAAGCGAAATATCTTGTTCTGTCCTTCCTTAGTCTCTAAATCTTGGTCGAACTGGTCGTATGCTTTATCTTTTGCGATGACCACTGCCCTCTTTGCTACCTTATTCCGTTCTTAATAGGCTAATATATCCTCTTCAAGTTCACTTCCCTCCCATTTCTTCTTTGCTTGTTTCTTGAGTTTGGTTGCTTCTTCCACTTCTTCCACAAACCACCAAGTCTTCCTGTTTTTCAAAATTTTACCACTGCTCTCCCCAACACTTGTTCTATCCCACCATGCATTTATATCATATATCCCTGCTTCTAATTTCTAAAGTGTTTCTGTTTTGAAACGAGCACTTACCTCTCCATCTTTTAGTTTCAACACTTTTACCTTTCTTGGAGGCTGTAGTTTTCTTTACTGTATTATATCAACCTTCAGGGACAGGTTCATGATAGCTATACTGTGTTGAACTGCTACATGGTCTCCCTGGTATAACTTTACAATCAGATTCCTCTGAGATGTCATTTCTTCGGTACAGTAGGAAGTCAATTTGACTGGCCTGAACGCCACTGTTATATGTGATAAGGTGTTCCTTCCGCTTGCTGAAAAGGGTGTTAGCTGTCATAATAACGCAGGATAGAAAAGATTCAATTATCCTTTCTCCTTCAGCATTTCTCTCGCCATAGGCTTTTCGGCCATGAATGTGCCATATTATATCATTGCCGCTTTCCACACGTCCATTAACGCCTCTTACTATGCGCTTTTCATATATTTCTACTTTATTCATTTCATTTTTTAGATCCATCGAAAACTTTTCCTTTTCTTCATCTGGACAACTAACTTGTGGTGTATACACACTGAAGATGTAAGTGTTGAAGTTTTCCAAAGCTTCGCTCATTATTTCTATGTACATCCGTGATAATGTTTAACCTCGCGTTTGATATAATTATTCCAACTCCATTTCTTCCTTCCTCGTTTGCCCCACTATCGATAATCTTATATCTTTCACCGAATTTCTTGGCCTTATCTCCTCTCCATCATGTTTCATGTCTGCATAGCACGTCCCCTTTTTCCTTATTATAAGGTCAGCATCCGCACGTCCTTTGTATGTCATGGTTCCTCCATCGTAAGTTCCAATTCTCCAACCAATTGTTTGAGCTCTCCTCTTTGGCAGCAGAGGCTCCTGATGCGGTAGCCCTTTTTGGTCCACAGATTTAGGGCGACATGTCTGTGGTTCGCTTAAGGGCACTTCCTAGCGTTACTTTCATTTGGTAAAGGACTCATCCATTAAGGTTTTGGCAAAAGACTTTACGGACTTTAACCGGGCTTGGGACTGGCAGTGAGTTAAGCTGGCATGCCCCTCCATTAATTAATCCATTTATGTATCTAGCCTTTTTTATCCTTTTGATTCTTAATGATTATGATTTGTATGATAAAGTGTAAGTAATTATTAATATATCATTATTCAACTTTATTCAATTTTTTTTTATTATCCTGTACTATAAAGCTCTTATAAGAGAGGTAGGCTCCACACTAAAAGGACAGCAGATCTATGAATCTTTGGAAAAATATTTATCAAGTAATATTCTAAAAGATTCTATAAGTTTCCAGAGCTGTGTTCAGACAAGTCCGTATCATTAATGTAACTTTTTAAAATTCTACTAAATTTTAGAAATTTCTTATTAAATCCAAATAGTTTGGAAAAGTGTTCTTTTGAAAAAATTTATTCTACAACATTCTAATGCTTTTTTAAAAATAATATTTACAATTTTCTACATGGTTTAAAAAAATTTAGGTCTAGCATTTTTTTAAATTGTTCAAATTTCTAAATTCAGTGCCTCAAAGTAAAGTTTTTCATTTATTCTATGTAGTTAAAAACAACTGAGAAATAACACTCTTAACGAAAGAACAAGGAAAAAATGGAAATTTTGTTAAATATGTGATAATCATTAATGAATTAAATCCGCAACTAGGCTGATATGAGTTACTCCAGAAAATAAATTAATCCATAACACTATTTTTTAAGAATTCCATTTTTGTTTTGGAGTCATCATCATCATCACTAACTCAATAATTTAAGAAGGGGATTTTTTTGAGTATTTGAATAATAATTTCTCCTTAGTTTGGTTATGACTTATGTTTTTTATATCAAAGTTATTTCGAATAATTCTTTTATAATATAAAAAAAAAATCATGAAGTTCAGAAATAAATATAAGTATCTAAATTTTGTGAATTTTTTAAAACCCAAAGAATTACAAATGATGAAGTTCAGAAAATTTATTTTTATATGACTTCTATATTTTAGCAACGTGATTTTTTGAAAGGGAGGAAATTTAGTTTAGATTCCTTTTTATAATTATTATAATTAGCGAAGTTCATAAAATTTATAAAAATTTAACCATGGCTGCTTTTTTTATTTTAAATTTTGATGTTAGGGCTGTATGCTAAAACAAATGTGAAATGCACATTTTAGCCAAAAAAACTATTTTTTTTATTTACTTTACATTTTAGCCTTTTGCATATAATAAATTTATAAATAATTGTGAAGCTACACTAAATTTGATAAAAGTGCATTTCTCATTTTTCTTAGCATACGGCCGTTAGTCTATATATGCTTCACTATCCTCTTTACTGTTTTGCATATATTATTTCTTTGTCGTAGAATTGCTCACAGTCTGGTCCAATAATTATTCTAGTCCTTGATCTGGACACACCGCTTTTGTTTAAGTCGCTGGTATTGACCCTATGACTCAATCTACGATTATATATATATATATATATATATATATATATATATATATATATATATATATATAGGCTTTAATTCCTACTGAATGTGCAAAAGCTGGTTAGAGGCGTGTTGTGCCGTAGCCAGGATTCTCACTATAAAAGTCCCACTTGTTACTGGGGGGAGGTTTGTAATTGTTGAATTCTAAGAGTGCAAAATACAGGTTGAATAAATTAGCCGAAGGGATTCTTTATTAAAGTCTTACCAAGGGTACGTCAAAAAAGAGGAGCCACAAATAAACACACGTACAAAAATAAACTTTACTTTACACAAAAATAATAATTAGGGGCAATAGTTAAACGGGCATTTAGGTAAATACGGATTAAATATTAAACACTGACGTTAAGCGTCTAGATTTATAATGACTCAATGGGAGTATCAATCACTCTTAATAAAATACGTAATTTAAGAATAGAGGGACACTGGGTTTACAGATTACCATTAATTGTAATGGATTGGAGAGACGGCTACTTAGGTCCATACAGGGGGGGGGGGGTTCAGGTGGCGTTAAACACGAGTTCGGTTTCGGGGCTGCTGACTGCAGTTCCGGTTAGTTCACTCCTAACTGGATGTGACACTAACAAATAGTAATTTCCAGTAAGTATTTGGATGTTCCTTTTCTTTCTCAAGTTACGTTGAGCAACAGAGCGTATACTTCTAGTCACAGACTCTACTGGGCGGGATTTGCCTCAGGAACACTTTGAGACAGCGACCAAGTTAACTCGGCAGCGCGTTGGCAGTTGATACATTACGGAAACAACTCTCGTTTAACGTGAGGGTTACGCGAGTAGGTTTGGGACACTGCTCTAGAGGGATTAACCGCATTGTCATTTATACCGCGGACTGTGTGAAATCGAGAGAGAGATTCCATTCACGAACATTCGCCCATCGCAGCGCCTTCTGGACAATTTCCATGGTATCATAAAGAAGGCAAATATAATTTAGGCTTCTCTGTGAGATAGGCCTTCTTTCGTCAAACTCCCTGTCGCCTGATGGGGAAGGATGGGGGAGGGAGAAGATGAAGGTCAACTCAAACGACAAATTTCTTTCGTTCCCACGATTGTCTGGCGGCATGCGAGTATGTACATTCCATACCCTCACATTCATTGTATGCTAGACTCATTTAGTTTACACTTAAAACTGGCTCTATTATAGTATTTCTGTTTTGTCGTTTGGCTATACAATTCTTAGGAGTTTTCGGCTTCTTTGTATTATTATCAAATTACTTTGAAATAATGACCGCTAACATATTTACCCCTAATGATAATAGCAATGCTATTATCATCAAGAGGCAATTCTTCCCATTAATTCAAAGAAACAATATATTTTTTTCTTCAATGGTAACATTTAGAATTACGTCTTTTCACACAGTGTGACAAAGAGCTACTTTACTATATGCAGACAGAAACCAGCCATTATCCTTTATCCAATAGGGTTGAGTCTAATTGATAGATCGCATCTTTCTAATTACACAAATCGCCTTAATTACGCGTCGCTTTAATTAAATCAAAACTACTTTATATCGTGAACTATTGTCCATTATACCGTTTAAGATATTGACGCGTTAGGTGAGTGAGAAACTCATTTATCGAATCAACTTCCAAGTCGCATTAAGGCCACAAAGTCTTCCATTAGTTGATATCTCTTATCAAGGGGAGCTCCGGTAATTCGTCATGTTTGTTCCCAAAGGAGATCAGAAAAGTCTTTGTCAATAAAAGAGACTGCAAAGAGAAGCGGACCGAGTAATGAGGTAGGGAAAAGAATGAACTGTATAAGGATAAAGTGAGGTATAGGGAGTGAAAGAAAGTCAAAGCGAGCGTGAACTGAGTCTTTAAACACGCAGAGATAGACGAGTGGTTAATTCGAATGAGGCGTCGCCGGTTTGAATTTCCCTCTCTCGAGGACGCTTATTTCTTTCCGACAGGTCGTTTTCTTTGTCTATACCTCTCCGATTTAGATTGAGTATCATAATACGTCGTTGAAAGAGAATCCCATTATATCTAATAATCCTAAGACTGATTGGGAAAATGAAAAGTTTTATAGAAGAGGAGAAATATTTATTTAAAAAATCCAGAGAATTTTTATTTTAAGACACGTTCTTCCCTCGCAAATACATCACTATTCTGTAATACATCCTTACATAGAATTATCTTTCTCTCTTTCCACAAAAGAAACATACAACAATATCTAAATGAAGACTGCCCTAGAGAGTGTATTATGTTCGAATGTTATTGATTCATTATTGGTAAACAAAACAGTGGTTTCTAATTAAAGTATCACTGTCTATAACACATTAAAAAATAATCACAGAGGGAGTAAAGAAGATGGAGAGAGTTAGGTAGGTAGAGAGTAAGTAGCGAGAGAGTAAAAGAAATAGAGAGACAAAGAAGGAGAAGAAAGTATGAGTAAGAGAGAGAGAATGAGAAAAAGAGGACGCTATTGAGAGTACGAGTCACAGAGAATGAAAAGGAAATGTGGGAAGAGAGCGAGAGGGTATTAGAGAGTGTAAGAGAGCAAAACTAAGAGAGAGAGAGAAAGAGAGAGAGAGAGACAGACAGACAGACAGGCAGACAGACAGACAGACAGAGTAAGAAAGACCGTGAGAAAGTAAGAAAAAGAGTAGAGATAGAGGGGTGATTGAGTAATTGACTCGCAAAGAAGGCGACATTACCTGCCTCGGCATCCAAGACGCGACATTAACAAGCATTAAATTTGCTTCAGTGACTCAAAATCATCCCCAGTTTCTTGATCCAATTAGAAAAGTATATTTTGGCACAATTTCGTTTAAAAGGGGATCGTTCTGCCTAAAATTGTGGAATTTTCAAAAAGAATTTTTTACTTTAAAATATGTGGATATGTGTAGAGAACATCTTGTTAACGTTTAACGTCGTAATTTGACAAAATCAGTCTGTCGAAGGCTTCTTTCAATGTGACCCATTCGAGGCCCTTTGAGTACGCGTCGCTTATAGAAGAATGAATTTTGCAAGTTGAACTTTGAAGTGACCCACTTCCCCGACGTCTCCAAAACCTCCATTCAATTAGGCTTTACGTGAGTCTCCCCGTTATTTGCATTCTCCCACTTTCCCTGGACACAATCATCGCACCTTCTGTCTCGGACTCTCGTACCCGTCGACGAATATGAATCTCCCCCCACCGTCTAGGACCCCAGGTCTCATCTTATTTATTTCATTTTTTTACTTTTGCTATTAATAATTTCTTTGTAGGGTGACGCCCACAAAAACGGGCCTGCACACACTTTTTGTGATATATCTCTCATTCCTTCACTAATCCCTTACTCTGCAGCACATGACATAAGCAACGCCTGTGAACACAACTAGAGCTCAATGGGAGCTCCAGCAAAGAATATACTGCGTCAAACACTACTACAATACAAGCTCGTTCAAGAAAGTGAAGGGCACTTTCGTATATCAGTTCCAATGTGAAAAAGCCCCCTAAAATAGCAATATTCAGGACTGGCTGGACCACTACGAGAACTATGGGGCAGTGGAAAACCTATATGCAGCCACTAGCAAGCGTCTAAGCCATTCTGCACGCCCCCACAGGAAGCATACAGCTGAGCTGGTCAAAAGCGTGAGAGAGTCCTTTCAGTAGAGAACAAAACGCTCTGTGCGCAAGCAAAGTCAGTCCCTCCGTATATCCCGTGAGACTTGCAGGAGAGTGCTAGTAATGGATTTATAGGCCTACCCATACATAATACAGAAGAACCAGACCTTTACAGCCTCAGACGAGGAGCAGAGAAAGGCTATGGCAGTTAAGATACTGGAGAAGATTCAGGAGACCACAACTTTCCATAACCTCCTTTGGACCTCAGATGAAGGTCAATTCCATCTTGAAGAAAAGGTAAACTCGAAGACAAATGTCTTCTGGGGGACTTTCAGACTAAAGAAGGTAGCCAACTAGCTCCTACACCCCACTAATTGTACGGTGTGGATTGTAATCTCAACCAGAGGCATCATTGGACCATTCTTCTTCGAGGAATATGGCGCGTCAGTGACAGTCACCAAGGAGCGGTATGTTGAGGTCCTCAAACCTTCAAAAGGGAGCTGCAGACCCTGTTACCATCGCTTATGAGAAAGCTCTGGTTCCAGCAAGATGGAAAAAGCTCTCACACATCAAACCTGTCCCGAGATTGGCTGACAGAGAACTTTGGTGGCCGTGTGATCAGTCTCAAGACTGATTTTGAGTGGGCACCTCACAATACAGACCTTAAACTCCATATTTTTTCTCTGGGGCTACCTTAATGACATATTGTACACAGGGAGACCAAGGGCCATCACGGAGCTGAAGGAAGCTGTCAGGGAGTAGATCAGAGCCATTAGTCGGTCGGTTTGTAAAGACGTCATGGACAACTTTGTGCTGCGCCTCAAGAAATGCACAGAGCTAAATGGACGTCATCTAGAACACGTGCTCTAGAATAAAGAAGAAAAGTCCAAAGACTATCGTGTTTCGATATGATGTTTTTATCCACTATAAACTAGTTATCACCAAAGTTTTATTCAATCCTTGTAGAAAATTAAGAAATGAGGCCTATCGAAAGTTAGCACCCGTTTTGGGGGGGCTCACATTGTATATAGTAAAGCTATTATTCTACAATCTGTTCCACAATCCCAGAAACTCTAAGAATTTATTATTTAGGCAAACCGCACTCGAGTTTGATTATTTAACCCTCGCAATGAGATAAATATATAACGAATTAATAACACCGCTTGAAAAACCAAAGTTGGTAATCAGTAAAGATAAAAAGAACATACGTAGATGACTGATAATTGTTACATGAAGGTGTTAGAGGCAACAACGAGTAAACACAAAATGGCGCAGGAAATGTCGGTTGTAGGGTAGTTTTAATTCGAGATCAAAGGGGTTGAGCGACCTACAGTAAAAAAGCGCCGTCTGGTGGAGATGAAATTAGCAAGCGCCGTACTAAAATGAAGATAAAACTGAACGGGGACGATAAAAGACAAACTCGCTCTTCACTATTAAAAGTTTTGGATAGGTGGAATAAACAAATGATGAAAGTGAGTTTGATTTAAAAAGTAAGATATGAGATAATTCCAATATTTTTTCTGTTGATTAATAAGTTAGGACAGCGCTTCTCGAAACCTTTTTTACTTTTGACCCATTTGAATCAGACAAGTATTTTCTAGACTATCGAGGAACGACACAGTATGTTCCACTGTCTAATATGGGTACATAGGTAATTGAGTCAGACCGGAAAATCTCGGCCCTGTACTCAGGTAGGTAAGCAGCGAAGAGTGCAACTTAATTACAGGTTGGTTATTCAAAAGGGGATCTCGCTTGCCAGATTCAACTCAGGAATTATTTAATGAAACGCCTCTACAAAAATAAGCTTGAATACAGGATAAATAATTAAATATGGACACAAGAATAATGATGGAAATTAGCCCTAAATGTTAGCGTGATAATGAATATTATAGCGGGCAGGAAGTAATAGAAGCTGGGTCTGGGAATTATTAATTAATTCGATGGTTTAAATAAGAGGAGTGTGGAGAAATGGCTACATTAAGCCTCCTGGAGGAGTATAGGTACATTCAAGCCCCCCTCCCTTCATGAGGAGAAGCGTGGGAAAGGTAGCCGGCGAAAATGCTTACCATGTGTGATCTCCTCGCCGCTGTGGGCAGTTGGAGCTAACATATGTTTGAAGGCGACCACCTAAGGTCCTTAAACGACGCTCTAACGATCGCATGACCTACGAGACCCATAAACCCGTGGTTAGGAAAAAAAAACGGTGCGAGTCAGAAGGCAAGCCAAGTAGCGGTGCGGTTACGAGCCTATAATTTGCGAGCTGACTTGGGCACCCCAGTGCCACCTCAGGAATTCTCGCTCTCCCCAGATGCTAACTCACTATTCGCTCCCCCCCCCTTTTGCATCTGTGGCCTGGTCACTTTCCCCTTTAGATGGGGCGGCAATCCGCCTATAAATAAGCCCCGCAAAGAAAGAGAAGAGGATTATCTGAAGTCGATACGCCAGAGTAGGATTAGGTCGTGAAGATCGATCCATCGGTTAGACAAGAAGATTATTAGAAGTCGATTCGCCAGAAGAAAGATTAGTTCGTAAAGATCGATCCTTTAGCCATACAAGACTATTTCCGTGAGAAACGATAGGATCAGATTGAGAAAATCGATCCCCCCCCTTTCAGGGCCGTATTAACCTAAATAGTCAAGTTTTATATCGGTGCCATACCGAAGAAGCCTTTTCCGTCTGCAAAGAAGCCCGACTGAAGAAAAGCAAAGCCGCTCACACTCGAGTGATTCTCACATCTCAAGCACTGTAAGAGTGAGAGGAGAAGAACCCTGCCCCAACGAGCTCCCGTTCTTTAATTACGTTGAAGAATCATCACCCAGCACATGCGACAAGCAATCCCTCCTCGAAAATTCAAGCAGCGACGAAGCAACACTTCAAAGCGAGAGATAAGTCCTCCAGCGACATCCGGCAATCCCTGTTACCTACCCGCAAGTTAACAATAACATTTATATATCTATTGCGATAGTAGAAGTTTAGTACGTCCCACGTTTTAAAGGAGAGCAGAAACCATTATTCTTGAACCGAGGTCATATGTGTTTGTAGATGACAGTACATTAATTTAATGTTTTAGGCTAAACAAATAGGGTCGTGATAAAAATACTAATTGGCAATTGGTTTGTTTATCGGAAGCCTACTTGTTTATATTTTGTCATTTGAGGCCAAATATAGAAAGGTTTTTACTGTTGGTTTGTAATATTTAATTTAAAATACATGTTTATTTTTGGTAGATTCTGGTGTTTCCTCTTATCCTTATGTGTTTAAAAATAGCTCTTCCTTAAGGACTAAACCACCAAAATAGCACTCTTAGAACAAAGCCTACTTCATCATAGAAGTAACTCACGCCCCTTAAAGCATACCGCTACTAAAAGGGTGTCAAAGCGTAGAGTGATCAAAGCCAAGGGTCATTCTACGACGAGGAGTAAGATTACTAAATATATTCGTTATGCGATTATGGGGTATTCTTAGTACTTGAGAGAATGAGGTGACTTACGAGGGTAGGATTCTGGATTACTTCGGATGATTGACGGGAGTGGAAGACCAGTGGCCAGGTCTTCGTAGAACGAACTCGAGGTATGAGCGTTCATACCTCGACCACAGTAGAGAGTCGCCAACAGAACGGCGTAGAATCTCCATGAAGACAGATGAGAAAAGGAAAAGCCTAAGACAGTCATCCAGGACGTAATAAAATAGTGGTAATCTTCCTCTAAACAGAGCGGTTTACGTAGATGATCTGCTCAGGAGATTACGATGCTGAAGCTCGGTTAGACTGGGGTAGAGATGCACGTGATATGGGCGACAAGACTTCCTAACTAGCACGTTCTGATGAGAACTGTGCACTTCGTCTTAAATAGACAAGTTCGTCTGGGGGCAAGGGGCGGACGCGAGATGAACGAAGTCTCAAGGGAGGGCATGGTGTCAAACAATGCAAACAAGGGAGTTTGATAAGCTACGCTTTGTCGAAGCGACCGGGGGGTAGTAAGAGAATTATCTCTACCTCGCAGGAGAAGGGGAGACGAAGGAGACACCAACGGCCAGACGGGCGATCAACGCAACCAGGCGCGTTCGAATTCATACTTCCACAAAGACCATTAAATGTTATTAAAGCTATTTTTACTAACACGCTATATATGTAAATAGAGCTTAGTAGCTAAAGGTAGAGAGAAGTAAGTACCACATACAAATGCTGTAATGGCTAAAAAACAATTAAAATACTATTACATTTTTGGGGATAGATGCACATGCTTATTTTGACATAATAATTAAAATCGTGATTAATATTCGTAACTAATGGTCTCGTACCAACTTCTATGTTTTTAATGCATTAATGTTATTTTTTTAATTGCCCTCAATATTGAAAATTCTGATTCGCATAAATACATGGTAACAAATAGCGGGTGAGCTGCACCTGCACTGAAGGAACTGTAATTTTTGCTTTGACTTCAAGCCTAAAAGTGTTCAAGTTGGTGGTTCTAAATTCAAATTGGAGATTTTAATCCAGCAAAAGTCTTCAAATTTTTCCTGAGCTTTCGACGACAGATGGCTCACTTTATCCTTTTCCTCGATATATGTTTTTTGAAACAATATACTTGATTAAAGTACGATTTTGGTAGAAAATATTTACATAATTTGATTGCAAAGTCCACTAAATTAACTATTATAATTTGTTTAACCAAATCAATACATAAGATAATTTGAAAAACAAATTATTTTATGTGTATGAGAACATTTCAAAAGCGCCATTTTCCACTTTTTCATACTATATGAATTTTTTTACGAACATCTGAATTTTAGGTTTCAGTGTAAAAATATTCTTGCGATTCTCTTGGAGAGAAATATTAATTTCGATGAGTGTCTAGAATAAAGCTGGCAAATAGCATAGTTTGCAAAGCCAATTTGAACCAATTCTGAGTAATTTTCTGAATGAAATAGTACTACTTAATTTTATAACACCAATAGCCACCTCAAAATTCGTCCCTTTGACAGCTCTCGCACTTCTGTATGCATCAAAATTGTGCTGAAATTGGATTCCATTTCATCACAAAAGAGGCAAATATTAAGTGAATAGCTTTTATTAAAGTTAATATCTTTAACCGCATCCAGATATGCAGAAATTTTTTTACCCTTTTACCTACTAATGTTTCGTTGTATCATGCAATGATTGAAAATAGTAGATCCATTCCTCGTATATTTTACTTTAACTTGAAATTCAACTATTCTTCTTGTCATTGCCGCTACTCCATCGGTTCATATTCCAAAACAGTCATTCCATTCCAGCCTTACTTCATTGAAAAATTCAACCAATTTTTAAAAATCGCATCACCTGTTGTACATCAATCTAACAACTGACAGAACAGAAAATCTTCGTGAACACTGTTATCGTAACAGTACCTGAAATTTGCTAAAAATTGTGGCAAGTCTGAAACGCTAGTTGATTAATCTATCTGAAATTTAAAACTTTTTTAAAACTTGTTTCCAGAGGCCATTATTAATTTCCAAATTTCGTCTACCCACAGTATTATTTGAGAGTGGAATTTTTCATAATTCAACTTAATATTTTATCATTTAAAATTAAATAAACGGCTTCATAAGATGCTTCCATGCACTTTTTATCAACGATTATATGTGTTGCAAGAGAATGTTTTTATATTAGATGATTCCTAAGGCTTTTCAAAAAAGTCTACAAGCCTTTGGCCATAGGATGCATATCTTGTATCAAAATTTCTTTTTAATTTTCAAGGTTTCAGACTTTCACTCTCTATTCACTCTTTACAAATCACGGAGATGCGTAGGTGCTCATTTTTACTTCATATAAAGGTAAATCTTTGTTGCAAACATGTTTGTGGTGTTTCCTCTATTTTGCTTCCGAATCCGTATTATTTGCATTTTTATCTATCTGCAAAATCTATAGCTTAAACATTACCTTTGGTCGTAGTTTTTAACAAATTTAAGCACCTATCCATGATAAAGATCTTTATTAATTCATATAAATAAAATAATAAAATAACTCTACATATCTTGGCCCAAATCGCTATGAATAATTTACTAAATAATTTTTGAAAGAATACAACCACACGTCCTTTCTAGACAATTGCCTGATTCAAATGAAACCCAATATCAGCCTTAAACGTTCTCAGAAGTGTTGTAGAAACAGGATCACCAAAATCCGTAGGAAAAAAGTTGCTATTAATAACTTATTGAATAATTTTGAAAGATCACAAGCCCACTTCCTTCCCAGACTGATCTATCAACAGAGATAAAGCAAAGACGAGTGGCAGCAAGAAAATAAAAAAAAAGGATGTTTTTTAGAAAAAGCACTTGGTTACTTGAGGTACTTGCCTGAATCAGGCTAACCTAATTTGGAACCACAAGTAAAATGTAATAGTTTTGTACAAACATATTCACATCGAAAATTAGATTCATATATCGTAAATATTAGAAAACAAGAAGATTTTGAATTATTTAGTATTATTGCAAGTCATCTTTCAATGACTTATTATTCTTAGAGAATGCACATACTCTCATTACCTTTGCATCGCAACTATAAGTAAGCCAGATCCGGTCAATTCACGAACAGGACAAGAAATTTATTTCTACCAAACTCTCAGTTTAAATTCCACAAGTTGATATTTTCTATCACAACGACCTAAAAAAATGATGTTCTCTTAACATTTCATTCCGAGACCTCGAAGTAGGAATCTTTACTTGATCTGAAGTTTGATTTTTCTCCTCCTGATGAATTCGCTATGCAATAAACTAAGCAAAACATCATATGATTATCCTCTTTATAAAGACGGTGTTGGGTAAAACACGGTACCATCAAATGCCACTTGGTTTCCCTGTTCTAAAATAAACTTCCGGATTTTTTTCAGGAAGTTTTAATGAGAAAATCTTTATCTACCTCAGCATTAGTGAGGAAACACGTTCTTGGTGTGATCTCAACCCTACCAAAGGGGAGGGGTTCTGCACAAGATGTGAAGTTTATTTCTGCGAGATATCTTGAATGGAAAATATGAAGGAAGTGATTTATTCGATTAATTATATAAGAGCCGATCGGTGGTAATGATTGTAGGTGTTAAAAAATATTAAATGATGAAAAGGTAACTAAAAAACAATAAAGGCAAACTGATTGTAAAATGTCGATCTAACAAGTTACCAGAATTGTAACTAATACCAGGTTTTATTGTATAATGTAAAGGATTGCTTAGCTAAATTGAAATTCTGAAAAAAATAAATAATAATGATAAATATTAAAACCAATAAGACAAAAAATATGGTTCGATTAAAGTAGGAGTCCATATAACAAGGCAAAAATGGAACGACACGAAAGTTGATCCTCTGAATTTTTTCCTGATTTTTAAAAAACGCTGTTGTTTGGAGGATCATAAGAAAGCAAGTAAACAACGAGGGATGAAGAGGATAGGCGGTTAGGATTAAGCTACTTTGAGAAATGATAACGAAGGATAAATAAAGAAATTCATCAGTAGGCCCAAGATTGAGAAAAATAAAGAGAATTTCTTTGCAGTTCCGAATCAATGTTAGAATTTTTTAGAAAAATATATAAAGCACTTAATTCAACATACGAGTGGTAATATTAAATAAATCAGGCACAACGTTTTCAAACCATGTAGTCTCTACTAAAAAAGAAGGATGTATTTCATCATCTGAATATAGGGAAATTCACAATTTTAATCGAACGTTGCCGAGGGGTATAAGCTGACATTGCTACACATACTCTTCCATCATATAGAAACAACTGCACTAAACGAATCAAAACTAATAATTTCTTAGGTCATATCTATCTTTTCACACCTACCTTCCTTTAGCTACGCTATGTCCTTTTATGAAGCCTCTTATACTAATAACAAACCCTTTTCCACCCCACTTTCTTTTTGGGTGATGATGAATTAGGATCGAGTAAGACACACATTCCCAAATATCAAAACCATTCTCACATTACAAGATCCTCCATCTACTCAACCAAAATTAAATAGCCAGTATTATTTAAGCTAAATGAATTTAAGGTTGTTTGAAATAACATTTCAGGAAGGTGAGGTTCTGCGAACATCATTGTTTGCCTTTGTCGAGGTATTTAAATATGAGGGGAGACGTGAATTTCTCAGTTCGCTTCGGCTTTTGCGTTTATTTCTACCGTGCATCTTAAATTATAGTTACCAGAGGCAAATAAAGGCTTTATTACATAGTGTATGAGTAACAAGACATTGATCTATACATTTATTTTGACCATAGATATATATTTTTACAAGTTATTACTGGGTATTTGGATATATACTTAGATTAAATTCCCTGTACACAATAATCAAAATACGAGTATATCTATATATTTATGAATTCAAGGTCTATTTAGACACTTTTCATCGATATAAAGCGGTTAAGATACATGGATTCCACTTATGATGTCTAAAGGTTCCCATAATTGCTGGGAAGTTTAACAAACTTTGCTTGATTAGGGATTGCTTTCATTTATATTGTAGGGTTTAGGATATAAGGAAATCTATTTTATACCAAGGTAGTCCAAGGTTGGGTTTCTTTAAAGTTGATTTTATTAAATTCCATTTTACTTATGAAATGATAAATATACTTTATATAGCAATCATAAATCAATAATTACTCTTTGAAAAATTGCCTAAATCTACTTAGATTACGATGAACATATTTGTCTACGAAACATCGGTGGCAATTATAAACGAAAGAGCCCTAAAACCTTCCAATATCTCAATCCCCATTTGAGTCCAGCAATTAACCAATTGATTTTATCATTGATGTATTTGTGTGTGAAATAATCATTTTAAGTACGGTTTAGAAAGTCTAATACTCAGGTTTATGGAGTAAACTGAGTTTTTATCTATTCCAATGTTCTTACGTTTCATCTGTTTAAGGAGATCTAAAGAAAACAATATATTCTTATTTTGGAATGAACATTTGCGCGATTTATCTCCGAACAAAAATTACATTTTTTCATCTTGTTTAGAAACAGAAAAAGGGTCTGTGTCATGAGTTACCCTCTATAATACTTATAGGGACTTTGGAAGTGGATTGAAACAAACCCATCATTCATTTCACTGACAACAAATCTCCTGTGGAGGGGGAGCCAAAGTTCATCTTCAAAATATTCTTCTACCTTACAGCCTGGAAACCGTATGGGTACTCCTGCACAAGTTTTGCTTGGGAACGAGAAATATAAAAACAATATTTAGCAAGGGTCATATTTTTTTAAGTAGATGTTGCCGTAAACAACCAATTATTGTCTTGGATCAGGTGAAAACTGCATGTATTTAATCTTGTTGTCGAAATTAACTAATAATTGTTGCAATTTGAAGAATTAAATGTATTTCAGAAGAATACGCAACAAATCTCGATATTTTTGTGCTACCAAATTGCTTAATGCCATGTATCAATCGTATTTTATGTGGTTACTATTCGCTTTACTCTTGACTTTTAATTTCTGACCCCTAAATATGTTACGAATATTCCCATAAATCTCTATCAATAGGGCGATTTTGGACTGCAGCAATCGAGAAGACATTTTTCCATAGTTGACGATCCTTGTGCCGTGTCAGGTAGTATGGTTTGGATATGACTTTGAATTTATAAATATTTTATTTGATCATTGAATGTATGAGTGCATGTAATTTGTTTTCGAATTTATAAAACTATATTTGGATGGATATATTAAATTACTCGTAGAAAGTACATCTGTATTTAAGGACATATATTTGTGTAACTGCCCTTTGATTATATAAATGTAATTGGCCTTCGAAATACATTTCTCTAGGTGAGTTTCGAGGTAAAGCTTTTCTCACTAAGTCATTAGGAGTTTCAAGCTTTTCTCCTCCTCTCTAAGACATTCTTAATGCTTCATAAGATAGAATAAGTATAAAGAGTTTAAAGAGCAGTTTTTTTAGAAAATTTAAATTCCCCCATGTACATTTTCACTTTTCCACTTACATGATTTACCTCACCTCGTTGCCAATATAAAGTTCTCAGCTTATTTTAGATTCTTAGAAGCCTAATATTACCACTCATCTTTACTAACGGATTAAATGTTTGTATCTCCTGTTTCCTCCTTTATCTAGCAGAACATTACAATGAACAACTCTCGAGTTAAAATTTGTAAAAGGATTAAAGACAGGCCAAGTTGGGTGTTTTAAATTTTGAGACGAATTTTCACCATCCTTAACTTGATTGGATTTATTTATTGTATTAGGTGAAATGATCTGTTTGTAATTAAGTTCTAAATAGTATTCTTCTTATTTGTATGTTTATGATAAACGAACAGAGACTGAATCCCTCCTTTAACTTCCTTAATAGATAAGTCATTAAGTTCCATTAATTTTTTCAAACTTTACATTTTGCATCTCATAATCAAGAACAATGATTTATGTATTTACTTTAACTTTCTTTTACAACATGATGTCCCCCTTCCACTCATAATCTACACATTAAAACGTATACTCTCGTTGGTGCCTCAGTTTCTTTTGTAGCTGAATTAAACGCCAAATGCCTATCTCTGAACTGAGAGTGATTGTTTACACTTCTCATTTGTTATTCGGAGGCGTCTTCATCATTTATTCTGATCCCAAAACTCCATCCATACTTGAGCTACACGTCTGAAAGCGAAAAGAAATATGCTGGCAACCAAAATATGACACAAAGTAGGGTAAAGTGGCAAGATTAACAAGGTGAAGAAGATGGATGGCTGAATAGGAGAGAATATCGAAAATACAGAGGATTCCGCATAGTATGACCGGGTGCCAATTAAGACCATTTTGAAGACCTCGATTCATACATATTTTATTGGGCAAAATTTACTTCGCTTAAAATGAACATTGGATTATATGACAGCCAACAACTAAGACCATACAAAAAACTTAATTCATGCAAATCTACCCCATGTCGTATTCCGGCAATTATGACCAGTTACGTAATGGGCAGCCACTGAAAATTAATTATGTCTTAAAAATACGTTAAAAAATTCTAAGTTTAAACAAAAAATCTCAAAACTTCCTAAAAGAACAAAAGGCAAATAAAATAGAGTAAATATTAGCAAGGGAATATTTTCTCATATTTACGAAGTTTTACAATTTACATTCGTTAAACGAGTTTAATCATCCGAGCGCATGAAAAAATTAGGGGTTCTTTATACCGTAGTAAAACTCGGTCATGCATGCAGTGCATACTATACTCGTATGTATATGTATACTTTTCAAGCAACTTATATGCAGGTAGAGACTAGATATAGTACCTTTTAAAGAAGCCTCCCTTCTCCGTTTTCTGTATTGTTGCTTCACAGAAAAAAGAACAAATTAGGCTGTCCAAACCAGGTCACACTTCCCGGAATCCACTGTACTTGAGAACGTTCAGAACCTCTTGTTTACAAATCACCAATATATATATATACATATATATATATATATATATATATATATATATATATATATATATATATATTTATATATATATATATATTAATATATAAATATATATATATATATATATATATATATATATATATATATATATATATATATATATATATATATATATATATATATATATATATATGGTCGTGAGATTGTCAATGCTTGTAATCCGCCTGAAGAAGTGTGTGAAAATAGGCTTAGTGAACATCTGTTATGTCTCTTTTTCCCCGAAAATCCGAAATATACATAGATTTTCTATCTCGTAGAATGAGATTACGGGCCATTTTATCCATGAAGATGTCTCAGAAATTAGGCCAATCCCGTGAAAGACGGAAGAGCTTTTTCCCTCGCGTTATTTGGCTAAAGAGATCTAAGTAAATCAACGCACGCTAATCAACCATTACTCTCAACCAAATAAAAGATGATTTTATGCATCCTCTCTAGAGATTCAATTCCTCATTACAACTTGTCACAAAACTATGTACACCAAGCATTTTCTTTCCTTCAAGTTAGCACTAATTTCATCACTCAAGTATTAATATATATCTTAGGACCACAACTTCCACTAGTTCAAAAAACACCTAAAATGAGGTGAAATGTGATTTTATGTGGCGAATGGAGCAGAGAGAGAAAAGAGGGGTTGTTATTATCTGGTAGGAGTCACGTAATTATTTGAGACGCCGAATAGGGAAGGATTTAATGTTGTTGGGGACAATTAGTGTAACGGCGTGTAAAATTTCGTGAATTAGGACCGAGGAAAGTAAATTTTACCATCAATTTTTTAAAACTTTTCAACTAACTTTACTCGTTATTCATGTACGCCTAGAATCCTAATCAAGGCCGGTAAATGTTATTTTATTAATAATTTAAAGCAGAAACCAACGAGAGAATATTCCGTAGAATTTATGTGTAGTAAGTAGGTCCGGTAGGCTTCACTGACCTTCGCTTGTCCTCCCTAGACGTGGGGGAAGAGGCGACAAAAAGACACAGAGGAATGCACATTTTAATTGCGGGGAATATGCAAGTGCGTTTTCTACCATTGGCTGACTTAGTCAAATCGTTCAATGGCTTTTTGTGTGGTTGTGAGATTTAAACAAGGAAAACAAAATAATCCTTATTATTATACAAACAAATAAAAGAATTTAACAATAAATGATTCCCTATGGGAGTAGCACAATATTTACCAGAAATGAAACGGGAGGAGATGATGAGGTGAACCTTCGTAGTCAGAAATCGTCACGCCTCTGCGACGGTGATAGAGAAAAATGTAATAGGCTTACGACTTTCAAAGACAGGAGGGGTTGAACAAGTGGTTGTTCGAGGGAGTAACCTTGCAGGGCAAGAAGCGGGGCGCGTTGCTCCAGAATCAGTCCTTACGTCCTTTAATTCCGTAGCTCTGAACAACAGCTTTCTTGTCTGCGATCCCTTAGGAGGCCAGTGATCCGCTTGAGGATCGCGCGTCGTGTTCATAGTCAATTCCAACGAATCTTCTTGATTACTGCTTGGATACCTACTGCGTGAATACTGCCTGACTCCTGTTCGAATACTGCTCTGCTCGTTCTCCTGCTGGAAAATATATACGACTTTGCCGGAAGCTATTTTGTTTGCCTTCGGAAGCGGGTCTCATTCCGTCTCAAAGGTGCGGAGGGCAAAGGTTTAATACCCTCCCGCTGATTTTGCCACCGTGCACCAGTTTGTTTGGTCTTGCTTCGTTATCGCCGAACACTCTTTCCTTATGATGGTATGGCGCCATTGCGTAATTATTGCGCGCCATCATACCTTGAATGTTAATGCAAGCTTAAACCCGAAAAGGCAGTGCAAAGCTTGAAATACGGTCGTGTGTATAAAGGTGTCCACAAAAGACACTCATAACACGAAATTTAAAATCTTTTAAAGTTTCAAGTTTAAAAGAATAATCAAGTATATTTTAAGGAATATCAAAATTTATCTTTAATAACCCCTTCTATTTTATAGACAATATAGGCGTTGTATACCCCATAGTGCCCCTACAACTAGCATGAACTTCCCTTGTAAGCTGCTTTTGATGGCATCGAAAAAAAAGCTAAAAGTTCATATCAGTCACGTTTCGCATCGTCTCAGTTTACTTTAAACAGACATAAATTATTTAGAACATTTGAGGGAACGGGTTGGAAGCTATTCTCACATTTTGAGGCTTATATCAATTTTGACCTATGGCTTAAGAAGGGATCATAGACACAGATCAATTTATGAAAGCTAAAACTCGACCCAAAGCGGGACTTCATCCGGCAACTAACAATAAACAATCAGTCTTAGAATCGTTCCTAGAAGTAGCGTATTGTCCAAGAGAGTGGTTCGTGACCGATACATAAAGAAGATTAAGTCATGTAATATAACGGACGCATATTTACTTAGTGAAAGAAATGATAATGGGAAGAAGGTAGACGAAACAATATAACGGGCGGAATAGTCCTACTAGGGACTTGTCTAGTTCCTTGCAGATGGCGTTATTCCTAAGCCTTGTGAAACGAATATAGAAGGGGGAATAACGAGGGCATTTGGGAGAAACTTACAGTTAAATCCCAGAAATCATCATGAATTACAATTGAATGAATGATGATAATTTACCAAAAGTTATAAACTTATGACTGGTAGAGTTACCGTGAACCAGTTAATGGCCATTTACTCTATTGAATTAAATGTCACGACGAATCTGAAATAAAAATTGAATATTGAAACACGTCATAAGGCAAACATAACATTAGTGATGCCATATTGTGCATCAAAATTGAATCAGAAAAATCCGAGAAATCCTAACTTTCTCTGCCAAGCTATTAGCGTGGTTCAGACTGTATGTATTTATGTAAATACAATTGAAATGAATATTGTGTAATTGTAGAAGAGAAATTAGCCATTTTATGCTAAATTTACTAATATTACGGATCTAGCCGAAAACAGATTTACAAAATTTGTGATGATTCTATAGGAGAAAAAAATGAAATTCTGTTAACCAATATAATAATCGCAATAATTATAAAAATAGCAATCAGAAATCGCATATCTTCGCCAAAGACATACAATTTCTTATCCCAAATTTTTAACAGGAAATACTTTGAGCTACAGCATCCACAAGTGTAGCGGACACAAGTATAAGCTTCTTTCTGGCCTCAATTTTCATCACTATCCTTTCGAGATATCCTGAATTTTATGCGTCTGTATCCAAAATTGAAATAGAAAATAGAGATCAGTTTCCTTCGTTAGTTTTGTTCTTTCGTCGAATGCATAAATAGTGCTAACTTACATGGCCAAATTCAAACTTCGAATTTAATATTTTTACAAACAATTAAGAGAAAGAAAACCACCTTATTACTACTATTTTGCCAGCAATTATTAGACACCTTATGGCGAGACTACATCTCTTTAATTGAGACTCCCTCTGGCAAAAAACAAATCTCCATAAATGAGACTCCCCTCTGGCAGGACTAGATCTTTATAAATGTCCTTCCCCCTAAATTTTATTAAATTTGGTCACAAGAAGCGAAGAAATTCGAGTTGTTTCAACACGAATAATTTAAGAGATACCTTAAGAGATAGAGTGAAAAATGAGCTAATTTGCATCTCCCACCGTTATATTTAAGGAGATATGTTAATGAGCACCTTTTTATATGTACGTATATATATTCTGGTAGAGGCTGTTCCTGGAGAGGCATAATTCAAGCAAGTTTGAGTTGTTTATGAGGGCGGAGATTTTCAATAGTTTTGCCTTTCATACATGACCTTGATTTTATCTTATGTTCGCAATTTTTGACATTCCTCATCAGTCTCAACAATTCCTCAAATTTATTGTTGTTATTCATATAAACATTAATATTAGACTGAATCAAAAATAAATAATGCCCTACCCCGCTTCTAGACATCTTAATTAATAAATCCGAAGATAAACTTTCATCTTCGCTTTACTAAAACCAAATTTCTCTGCCTTAGGAATTAATGTCTTTAGTTCTTGGGACAAAAGTTTTAAAATAAATAACATTAAAACTTTCGAACTTATTTCACTAATAATTCCTATCATTAAAAATATAAGTTTTTTAGCCCGGAAGCTATCTCTTTAATCTTGCCTTATTTGATTTCCAGTTCCAAATACTCTTATCTTCAATTTCAGTACAGCGCTCACTAATTTCATCTCTACCGACGCCACCTGTTCCCTGCGGGCAACTTGTCTTCCTTTGATCCCGAGTTAAAACTCGTAGATGAAACTCTCTCGCCATTGACTTTTGTCCAGACATCTTGTCATTATATATTATTTTTATCAATACCTTACCGTGAAAGTCATCAAGTATGGAATGAATGCCACCAGATCTTGTCATTCAAATGGTTTAATTCAATTTCGATTAGTAATTCCAAGAATAAAGACATCAACCAGAAAAATTTGATAACGTGATATTTATCACTCCGTTCTTTTTCCCCAATGTTTTTCTGATATTAATTTATTTCAAATTATGCCAATTGCCGTTAGCCCAAAGAAAAATATTTTGTGCAGTGATTAAATAGTTTAGCTTAGGTTCATACATGGAATGTATGAACTTGGCTAATATCATAAGTGAAGCATTGTAATAATTTTGAGATGAATTTTAATATGGTTCACTAGAAATGCTTCATCTAAACCCTAGTTGGAGGCACTTTGCCACTCTAAAGTATTATTAAGTTTTGTAAAACTTTCGCTAGAAATTTTCAAGGAGAGGCATTAAATTATAAGGATTAAACTCTTTACACAAAGGAGTTGCTTCTCTTTAATTCTATAAAGTTATTGTTCAAAATTTACCCAAAAGGCCATTTATGACTAAAAATGACATTGCTCTCCACATCTTGTCTATTGCTACTAATCGATAGAAAGGCCAAAAGGAGCCTGATTTCTTGTAACATACGGCATTTTACAACTTTTATTAAATTAGTACATCCTTTATAAAGCTCGAGTAATATTTAAGCAATATAGTCTAGATAAAACTTAAGCAAAATGATATTAGTAGTATGATACAGTGACTTCATTTGATAAATAGCAACGTAGATATTGTAGGCTCAATTGATCTTTAGTATCTCTGACAGAAATAATCATGAAAAAATAACACCTATACTTAATCCCATTTATTTGCGTAACATCGAAATTAGCTTTCGCTATAACATGTTAGTTATACTATATTGCCATTAACACCTGGAAAAGAATCTCATCCATTAGCAGTGGTGAGATATGTATAAGCGAAAATCCTGACTCAAATAAGAAGTTTTATAAAAAGAATTGTGGAGAAATTAGAAGAAAGATGTTTGCAATAGGTGTGTAACAAATTGTATTCAATTGTTATATGTATTGTGGTTATATTATCTTTTTTTGAACTTAGCTTTTGGGCGTTCAGTTCTTTGTATGATAATGATGTGTGTTTGTATGGTTATATTTCTTCTCGTTCCTTGTATGATGATGATGTGTGGTTGTATGGTTATATTTCTTCTCGTTCTTTGTTTTTTCTTTTGCTTTCTACAAGAAAAAATTTAATATGCAACATTCTTTCAAATATTTGTTCATGATTGACAACCAGTAAATGAGTTTTGTCATCCGGAGAAGATGGATGGGTGGAAAGGCGATTATGTTATATTCAATTACACGTTTCTTCCTATTGAAAAAACGGTTTCTTGTTTCATGCACTCATTCACATTTAATTTCTCTCTGTGGTACTATAAGGATATATACTCAGCAATTCATCATTTCTGTGTCTTCCTTTCTGCTATGTAAATGTTTTGAAAGGCATAAATTAAATATCGCCATGCATTTGCTTTATAATTGTATGTGATATGGATAGTGCGTCTTTAAATTGTGATCAGGCTGGAGATATGCTGTAAAAAATCACTTGGAGGTACGGTTTGCGCAGGCTTGATATGGTGCGTCTAGTAGCTTACCGGTAAAGCAATGGACTTGCATTTGGAAAACCTTCGTTCCGATCACATCAGTTCATTTTTTTTTTCTTTGGCGTTATTCTGGTGTTCTTTTAATGGATTTCCTTTTTTGATCTGTCCTTGGTCTATATCTAACAAATCTTTCTATTTTATATTGTTTTATGTTCATCATGTATCTTATAAACCGTGTTTTTAGTCGCGGGCGATTCTATATCCAACTAAGTCGGTCGGTCGGTTCCCGTTTCGCCCTTTAATGGTTTTAGTAATAACATTGTAACTATTCGGCTAATTCTAATTGAATTTTAAACCATTATTCTATTTTATATTCTCTTTCGAATGGTATAATTACCAAAGTCATCCCAGGGTTAGCCAGGGAATTATTTTGTTTTGGCAATAACATCATAACTATCTTTCAGAATCTAACGAAATTTGAAACCCTTATGTTGTTTTACATCATTTTGAATGAGATAATTTACAAGGTCCTCTCAAGCATAGCTCCGGAATTATTTTGTTTTGGCAATAAAATCTTAACTATTCGGCTAATTCTAACGAAATTTGAAATACTTGTGTTGTTTTAAAATCGCTTTCCAATGATATACGAGTAACTCCCAGGTCTTCCCAAGATTAGCCCGGGAATTATATTGTTTTGTCAATAACATCATAACTAGTTGGCCCCTTCTAACGAAATTTGAAACTCTTATGTTATTTAACTTTCTCTTTCGAATGATATAATATGATATAATTCCCAAAGTCCTTCCAATGTTTTCCGGGGAATTATTTGACAGTAACTTCATAACTATTAGGCCAATTCTAACGTAATTTGAAACCCTTATGCTGTTATACATTCTCTTTCGAATGATATAGTTCCCAAGGTTCTACCAAGGTTAGCCCGTGATTTATTTTGCTTTGGCAATACCATCATAAATATTCCGCTGGATTCAAATGAAATTTAAATTTTGGGGCTTTTTACATTCTTTTTCGAAAGTTATAACTCCCAAGGTCCTCCTAAGTGTAGCGAAGGAATTATTTTGTTTTGGCTATGACATCATAACTAGTTGGCCTATTCTAACGATATTTGAAACACTTATTCTATTTTATATCTTTTTGCTAGTGATATAATTCTCAAATTCCCTTTAAGGTTTGCCAGGAAATTATTTGGAAATAGCTGCATAACTATTTGGCCGATTCTAACGAAATTTGGAATCCTTATGTTGTTTTAGCTTCCCTTTCCGTTTATATAATTGTCAAGTCCTCGCAGGGTTAGTCAGGGAATTTCTAAAAGTCTTGCAGGTCATAAGGTCATAATTCAGAATAAGTGAGAGCACGCAACATTGGGTCAGCAGACCTTGTTCATAATTGAATCAATAGAAGTTCAATCAGAATTAGCTAAATTGCTACACAAACTTCGTTCGACTTACTAAGCAGAACAAAAGACTTTTCTAATAAGCTTCATTCTTTGCTTAATTTCTTTATCTAAAAAAGATCGCTCAAATTCAAGATATTATCACCCAGAGGGCAAAGATAGCTACAATACTTTGAAACAGAGAAAAGGAGGTCAAATTTATGCCGCCTACACTCCTAAAGAACTAAAGAAGGATAAACTGAGCGTCAGTTAACTTTGCTTAATTCGCACTTGTCTATCTTCCAAATAGAGAAGATTCCTGGTTTTACACGGCAGTGATTAATTGTAGATATAAATGAATGGTTCTTGGGAAACAAAAGTTATATATATATATATATATATATATATATATATATATATATATATATATATATATATATATATATATATATATATACGAGGGGTAGTCAATAAGTTTTGCAATTCGGATATAAGGGAACGAGATATGAGAAAAAGTGTTTTATTATTTTTTAATGTAACTACCCTCGACTTCAATGCCCTTGCGCCACTTGTCCCTGAGGCTTCGAATTCCCGACAACCAGAAATCTCCTGACTGCTGTTCAATCCACTCCTGGACGGCAGGCTGGACATCTTTATCGTACCCAAACCGGCGTCCACGCAGTGCAGCCTTAAGCTGACGGAATAAAAAGTAGTCGCTATGGGCCAGATCGGGACTGCAGGGGGATGGTTGAACCTCGAATCCGCACTCGTGCACGGCAGCTTGTGCAACTCTGGCCTTGTGGACTTTGACGACGCTGAATTCGATCATGGGGCGTGAGGTTTCTAGGGACCCAACGGGCGGAGACCTTGGTCATGGCCAAATTGTCGTGGATGATGTTGATAACACTTCCTTGTGATATTCCAAGTTCTCGCCCGATTTCCTCGAACTTCATCCGTTGATTTTCGAGGGTCAGCCTCTCCACACGGGCCACATTGTCCTCGTTGGTCACGTCTGACGGGCGTCCTGGACAGGGGTCATCTTCAAGGGACTCATGACCATGGCAGAACTCCCTATTCCAACAAGCAATGGTTTCATAGGAAGGGGCGGTGTTGGTGTACACTGAAACCATGGATCTCTTTTGCATTCTTTTCTTCCTTGGTCGAAAATTTGATCACTGCGCGGTGCTCAACCTTCACCATTGTTGAAAAATTGTGACTGACGATCTGCGATCAGCTTTTGCTTCTTAAATAGACGAGGCCTGTGCGCGCGGCTGCAGGTCCTGACTTGTCATAACTTGCCTTAAAATCCCCACAAACAGCCATCCCCCTTCCTCTGTTTTTCCCTACCGATTCGCAAAACTTATTGACCGCCCCTCGTATATATATATATATATATATATATATATATATATATATATATATATATATATATATATATATATATATATATATATATATATATAAATAAAGATGCTTAGTTAAGAGATAACACATTACCAGGAGAATTTTATCCATCCATTTTTAATTTATTCATTGTTTTGTTTCTTTCGCTGTTGTTTTTTAATATTCCACTCCTGCTAATTAATTTGAAGTTAACAAAGCTAGTCATACTCGTATGTTAGATCAAATGATACTAGGAGATGAAATGATTTAATTTAAATGTATTTGATGTGTTTTCTGACCGATTATAGAAATGACCCTGAGAATATTCGGATTGCAGAACTTACTTCTCCTCAGTGATCGTTGTTCGCCATATGTTCCATGTTCCACTTTTTCACTTTCACTTTCATATAGACACACTGCAAATTAATTATTAATTTGTGTGGTCGTATAGGAAGGACCAAGTGATGGGTTGTTTACGTACTACCAAAAACAAAGACTCCGTGATTAATGTTATATCTCTCTAAGAGTGCTATGTATCCTTGATTATTATTAGCTTGATTATTGAATTCTTTAAACTTTGAGGGTTCCTTGTGCCGTACTTAGCAATTCGAGGATAGAATACAAAAATTAGTTAAAACAAACTAAAACTTTAATTAAAAAAATTTAAACATAAACCAAAGAAATAATACACACTAAATACACAGAAATGACTACAATCAATTTTAAGTAAGTCTTTCTAAATTGACCTCTTGAAGTTATAGTGAAGGTTAACCCACGGCTCCCTACAATATAAAAAAATGCTGTCTCTACCCGAGTTTAAATACCTTTGTCCCTCTTGCGACGGGTTTGAGACTAACCTTGAACTCAATGAGCTTAGACACCTCAGGTATCTTGTTGTTTCGTTGACGCGTGCCTCGGCCAGATGGTTGATGGCGGACGGAATAACTTTGAAAGCTACATAGGACTTTGGCTAGTGTGACAGATAGGAAATTCACTCGCCTTTCGCAGGAAAGGATATCACCACGGGATTGTAAAACAAAGTTCCTTTTCCCTCTTCAGATTACTCTGGGGAATAATTTGCACTGGCTGGCAATGAGTCAAGACTTTAATATTTTGACTCAGGGGCGTTCTTGAGAGAGTGCACTCGGGGGTCTTCCTCAGGAGCAAGGAATCTCTCTGTACTTTAGGCTGCACCAGGGTAAGAGGGGAGGGCTTCTCTGACGAGAGTAAGTGGAACTTGATTCTTAAATCAAGTTAACTTAAAGTTCGGTGTGACCACCGGGAACTAGCTCAAGGATGAGCTTCTTATTCTTAGTTTCAGTCTTCGTCAAAGGCGAGGACTATCTCGATGCTTTGGGATACACCAGTATAGGGGGGGCGGGGGGTTCTCTGACGACAATAAGTTGAACTTGGATAATTTATCTTAAAGGTAGGTTTGATAATTATGAACTAGCTTGAGGATGAGCTGCTTCTTAGTCCTTTCTCTTGGTAGCCCGGGCCTCTTGCCAGGGACTTCGTAGCTTGCTGACTCACCTATTCACTCTCGTTTTTCCCAAGTCTTTGGTATATATAAGTCGTTACCACACTGAAGTAGGGGTAGGAGGGAAGGGGGGAAATTGTGGAAGGGCCACATGAAGGTTCCTTCTCCAACGGGTTTTCTCAGAGTGTCATACTTCTGGTCCTGATGGACCTTCGGGCTTGAGGGAGGCGCGTCTCTAATTTTGCAATTGAGGTGAAATGGAATACCCGTTCTTAGGGGAGATCTTAAGACTCACGAAAAGCCTAATTGACCGGAGACTTGAATATGGCGAGTAAACTGGGTGCTGCAAAGTTGAACTTGCAAGATTTCTTTTTCTTTAACTTCGCTGAGAAATGAGCGAGAGAGTACTCCAGCGAGAAGGAAGTCGATAACTGAGTGATAGATGCCTGTCCGTGTCTATCGTGTGTCAGCTGGGACTCTGGCCTTACGTACGAGCAAGACCGGGTAGAGATGTCGTGTTGCGTTCGAAGCTGGAAGCCTTTAGAAGGCAAAGTAGGGTGTACGAGACTGTACGTGGCTCCTAACCAAGACGGGGTTGTATGGTACTGCTTCCTCAAAGCTTTTCTGGAATTATTTATACTGCCTCAGCGGAGGCGGATTGCCGCCGATCGCAGACGAATAGTTAGGGGAGCACGAACTGTGAAGGGTGACACACAAACATAGGAAATGAAGTTTTTTATTGTAAATCGGATAGCCGGTGGGTCAACATTGTTAAGCAGAGGATAATGTGTGCGAATGTTAGAGTGAAAGTGTCTCTGGCCATGCGCCACCCCTTCCGCGGGAGATATGCGCAGTGTATATAAACAAAAATTATTTCTGATTCATTGGCTGCGTTTCTCCATTTTTCTCTGAGTTGTTCGACTACATGGTGTGAACTCTTGTTATATCTGCTTCTATGAATAACTTAACAAGAAGTATTTGTTTTGAATGATATTTAGCTAAATTCGATTGAAATTATTGGAATAAAAATAAGGACAAACGTTGTAACGGGTGTCCCATTAACTTGGACAGATTTTAAATGTCAGTTAAGTTTAAGCGTCTAAGGATTTTTTTTCTTTTTCTTTCAGATTTAACAACATCAATCTTTGGCAATTTCAACCATGGAAAGATTAACAATCAAAAAAATTGTTAAAGTTATCCAAGCCTTTTACGAAAATGGACGTTCAAACAGAAACGCATTTCGGGCACTTCGCGATTTTTTTGTTCAACCTAATCGACCAACCAAGAAGGCAATTGGAAAAATTGTTCGTAAATAGAGACAAACGGGGTCGATGGCAAATATGAAAACGCCATTGCGTGTTCTCTTATCCCGTCAGCTGAAAACATTGCTGCAGTGCGCGAGAATGTAGCCAAAGATCCTGATACCTCTATTCGTAATCGCGCGCAGGAATTGAACCCCTCCACAACAACGTTACATCGAATTTTGACGAAAGATTTGTCCTTACACGCTTACAAAATTCAATTGACACAAGAACTGAAGACTGCTGACTATTTTAAGCGCCGTACATTCGTCAATTGGGTGCACGAGCAAAGAGATGCCGATGATGACTTTTCGCAAAAAATCATCTTTACTGATGAAGCCCATTTTCATCTTGGTGGATTCGTTAATAAGCAGAATTGTCGCATTTGGACTGATGAAAATCCCGGGAAGATTGTTGAAACGCCACTGCACCCACAAAAGGTAATTGTTTGGTGTGCATTTTTGGCTAGCGGAATCATTGGGCCGTATTTCTTCGAAAATGATGCCAATAATTCTGTTACGGTGATAGGCGAGTGATATCGTGCCATGATAACCAACTTATTAAGGCCTGAATTGAATTCTATGCATGTCGAATATTTGTAGTTTCAACATTCCACACAGCCAATGCAACAATGGCTTTATTCAATGAGAAGTTCCCAGGTCGCATCCTCTCTCGAAACAGCGAGGTCATTTGGCTTCCACGATCGTGTGACTTGACGCCTTTAGGTTATTGGCTAACAGGCCAACAACAATTCACCAGCTGAAGAATGAGAAAATAAGGCATGTTGATGAGATCGAGGAGCAACTATGCAGAGATGTCATGAAAATTTTGACCATCGAGTGGAGGTGTGCCGCCGAAGCCTTGGCAGACATTTGGGCGATATTATTTTTCACACATAATTACCATGACTCAACTAACATGATTTTATATTAAAATCAATAAATTTTCACAAATAACATAGTTTTATTTACTGCTAACACCCGTTATGTAACGGCAAATATTTAAGTTTGAAAAATAAATAAAACTGTTTCATATTAATTGAAAAGTAATGATATAATACAAAATATATTAAATTTTATTTCTAAACAAGGTTGGCAGATGCATCTGCTAAATCTGATGATAGATATTGGTAGTTATTATTCATTTATTCAAAAATAAAATTGAAATACATCGGAGACAGAGAGGGTTTAGAAATGGAAAAAAAGGATAGCTTTAAAAGTGTGGTGAATAAGATGAAATCAAAATACGAGCTAATTTAATGTTACTAGAAGCAACATATGTAAAACCTTTAGGAAAAAGAAAGTTAGGTCAAGCAGTTTGGAAAAACTTTATTTCCAGTCACTTAATAATTTAAAGACTTAACAAAGGGTAACCTATGACATTTTTTGCCGTCCATAGATTTCCTCTAACATCTGATATTAAATAGAAATACTTATAATATTTAAACCCGACTCGTGCGTGATTACTGATTTTATCCTATATAATCGTTTTCTAAAACGTAATGTTTCTGCAAAACAACCAGAAACATTATTGTTTTGTAAAAATCAATGTTAAAACCAAATACAATTGTTTTCCCTTACAAACGATTGATATAATTATATTTTCATTCTGATATTTTGTATAGGCTGGTCGAAAAGGCCTTTACAATGTTATTTAAATCTTATTCTTATTATCAAATGAAAAACTTGCCATGATATGTCCTCAAGATAAATAAACGCTTTGGAAGCCTTTTTTACAAAAGGTAGCGTCAGCACCTGCTGCAGGCCTTCTCGTTTGCACCCCTGTTTAATTGTTAAATCTGTGATGATCTTGGACCTAGTTCCCCCTAGTTGGTGCACGGGGACTTGTTGCTCTTTCTCTCTCAACCCCGATCCTCAAATAATAGTCCAGTGGGTTGCAGTCTGGAGATTTAAGAAGCCAGATTTTTTGGAGTAATGTTGTCAAAGAAATTGTGTGACGGTCAATAGGGTATTATTCTGCTTGACCACCTTTTTGATCCAGGGCAATATTAATTCCTAGAGGAAAGTAATGTAAAACTACTGGAAGATAAACAAGGGCCCTCGCCACTGACGATCCTAAACACCACGCTGTGGAAAAATAACTTGGGCTTCATGACTCTCGGTACATGTTTAGGAACCACAGCAAACCACAGGTTTTTGAGAAGTTTATCACTTGGTCTTGGCAGAAATTCTTCTCGCTTGGGAAGAAATAAAAGAGGCAAAGCTTTAAGGATTGCTTCTGTTTTTATCAACTTCACAGTAAGTCTCCTTATGTTTGTCCTCCAACTTATACGAGATAAGCTAACCCTTTTCTCTCTTCTCATGTTTACTGCGGATATGATGATGCAATAATTTTCTGATAAGGGACATTGACACTCTATTGTCTATGCCTATGGAACTCATGACTTGCTGAGGTTGTTGTGAATGATGACCCGGATCTCCGCGTCAAATTCGGGAGTTCATTTCATATACGAGCGTTTATAGTGAGATTTCCTACCTGCAGTACATTCGTAATCACAGAATGACTCATCTACCTCTTTCCTGATCTTTTGCATTGTCCTGAAACTGTCACTTAAGCACTCGGAGATCTTGAGAAAGGAGCTCGTGGCCTAAATTTCAAGCATCACAGGATTTCCTTCACAGATGATGCACAAGCGAGTGTACTATGATAGAAAGAAGAAAGAACCGAAACAGGACAAGACCCATTTGCGGAGTTCTTTCTTGCCAATGACGAAATATTACCTCAGGCATTCTGTAAAGTTAAGAAATGAAGAAATTATGACCAGAGTATACATGATTGTGACTAAGATTCTTATTAAATCATAATTAATCGAATGAATATGTAAAACACTTTCTAAACTAGAGAAAAAATACCCAAATCAATATTCTCTTAAAATTACTTGTTTAATTTCCCTGAAAATGCCACAGAATATTCTTTTGAATTTGCTTCTGATTGTTTCTAAGATTGATTTCATATAAGTACGGATAAAAAGGTTAGTAGGAAACTAATTTGAATTTAAAATAAGGATATGTCCAAAACTAGAGAATAATAATGTCGAGGGTTTAGTGAGTGGGTAATCCCAGTCCCACATCCTGGACATATACTTTATTACTGCACCAAGGTGAAAGGGAGGTGAAGAGTATCCAATACACCTACCTTAGCCACTTTCGGTGAATAAGAATAACCTTGCTGCGTACCCTTTTGATCAAAACTAAGATGATGATCCCCTGAGTTTGTTCCCCACTCAGTAAAAGCCAACCGTGGGTGGGTCGGTGGAATATTGAGATTTAAGCCGAGTAGATTGCTTAATAATTGCCAAAGGATCGTCCAAATTAGTTAAACACACAGAACAAAAATAAACTTTAATGTACATGAATTTGAAATAAGCAACAGCGTATATAAATATAAATAGGATTAATCTTGCACTGAATAATTGAGTCTACAAAATGTCGTGGGGATTACTTGCAGATTACTCACTGGGATGTTTGCGGCTTAATGACACCAGACAGAACGGAGGCAATATTATTATTGAGTTAAACACTGAATTAAGTAAGTACTTCTAATATTCGAGGGTATGGGCTTGGGATGAGAATTCTAGTTGACAAATAAACTGGTGAAGTTAGGAGAGGGGATAATTCAATTAACGATACCTTTGAGTTCGTAAGTACTTTTGAAAAGGGGCGGTGAAGATCTTCTAGTGACGATGATCGCACCTAGTCCGGCCGTCTAAGGTTACCGAATGAGAGGGTAATCCTAGACCGCTGATATGGTAATATTTTGCAGGATCACGAAGGTGAGCCACATGGTGACTCAAATCGGACTTCTTCCTTGAAGTACCTCTCCGAATATTCGGCTCCTGGAGTTGGTAGCCAAAACTGATTACCTAGCTACGTCTAGGCTAATCCGCAGAGGGAGGTACTGTGTAACCTCAGACTCTGAATGGGGGGAAAGGCTGCGAGATTTTGGCACCTAAAGGTACCATGGCGGCAACAACCAATTCTGCGAAAAGTTCTTTCCTTGCAGCGAGCGAACGGTTTATTTGACGTAGGTTCAAGATATTCTGCCTGAACCCAGGGAAAAGTCTTCCTTTTATTTCTCTTACGAGCAGAAATCGAGAGAGGGAATCTAATTCTCGTAAAATCTGCATTGTCGCGCGAAAGACCTTTTTTCATCTTTGAGCCCACGGTATTCCTTACGGCGGTGCGAAAAAAGGCGACGGAGAATTAGAGGTGAGAGGTGCATTTTAGGGATATGAGAGGGTGCGCAGCTTTGTGTCGGAGTGTTTCTACACACAGTTATGTACGCGGTATTTAGACTTCTACAAATAAATTATAATTATTAGTGTACATCTGTAAAAAATCGTAACTTCTGCATGAACACACTCTATCAGCTGCTTTAGGGGTCTAGTTTTTCAATAGAAGTCTGAACACATCCTTATAGGTTAAATAAATGAAAATTCATGCTGAATAAAGCTCCCTGACGATACCGGATCCTGCGAGTCACCAAAGAAAAAAGGATGTCCCTCGAAAAATCAATCACAAGGAAGATCGTAAGATACAACGGATTCGTTGAAGGACCGACTTGAGACGGTAGCTGGTATTCAACGGCAAGTTACCGAGAGCTTGAACTTGAATTCTCATATCCTTTAAAAAAGGTGGGACTCATCGTACTCCTTTACTAAAAAAACACTCGTAATTTTAAACAATGAAGGGGATATATTATTCTTCGATACGATCCTGTGGAGTGCAGAAAAGTGAGACTGTGTTTTTTTTGCGATGAGGGCAAATTGAATTTGCTCGGCTTAGATGTGAGGCAGCATGTAAGTGAATGATTAAATTGCACATACAGGTAAAACACGCCTAGATTTAAAAGTGGCAGGGTTTTGTTGTGTGGCCATGTTTTTAAGCGGTAGTGTCCCTCTGGTCGAACGTTTATTAGACCATTTAACGTTGTGGTTTCCAAGAATCTGCTTCAGGAATATGTTATCACCTCTCTCTAAATATCGATAGTACGTGATTCGGTTTTCCTGCATGAAAATTCTTTATGAGAAATAAAAAAGACGGTGAAGGAGTCCTCGAATTTCGAAAAATATCGACTTATTCTAAGCATCATGCGCAGAGCTCTGATTTAATCCTAAATGAAACCATATACAAGATACTCTGTGAGAATGTTAGGACCCGAGAGCTGAAAAATGTTGAAGATCTTTGGCAAATTTTGGAAGAAGAATGGAATAAAATCACGCACAAAGAATGCGACACAGTGGTGAAGTCCTGCAGACCAAGTCATTCAGAACAATACCATGCATACTTTTTAGTAATATTTTGTTGACTGTCCCCTGATAACTATTTGTTATTTTGGTTATGGCTGCAATTATACATATCGTTATATACATTTAGACGACACTTTCTTCAAATCTACGTTAAAGTCCACATGACTTTTTATCCACAGTTCTATAAAATGAAATTTGGACGCCATCAGAGGCAAGCTTCAAAGAATATTTTAAGAAAATGTACAATTTGCTACTTTGCCTCTTTTTTTGAAGGTATTCTATTTTATGAATAATTTTAACCCTTTATTTTCACCCCTTTCTTTACAGATCTGTAATTTGATATCTTTTGCGGGAGATGTTCTTGTTAGTATTTGCTTTCAATCTTTACTAAAAAATGTTCTGAAGGAGAAATATTGGCGTGTTAAAGTTCGTGAATGCTCGGTAATGATGTGGACAACGTAAAAAGAATCAATAAGAATAGATCTTTGGAAGGAATAAATAGAGAGTGAGAGAAGGGTAAGGAAATTCCGCAAGGAGAAAGATTATGTTGTTTTTATAGCGCCTCTCTAGCGATAGCCATCAAGGGCCTAAATTTAGAGAAAAAAAGAAAAGGAAACAAAGAAAAAACTAGCCAAACAAGAACAAGAGAAATAAAAAGAGAACTTAAGCAAAACGAAGAAAGAAAAAAACAACAACAAAGGGTGCCAAATAAAACGAAAGCGGTCACCCTTGCACACACCAAAGGGTTGAAGCATGAATGATAGCAGAAATGCAGTAATTTATTTTTAGCCAAAGAAAACCGAATCCTTTGCAAGTCAGCATTGCGAGGTTTTACATGCCGCCAATTTAGAGGGTAGCGAAACAACTTCAGGTATCACTGAAGTAATACCGTCGATGTTCAGAGCAAAGAGTGTGACGCTGAGGACACTTCCTTGGGGGATTCTCTCTTCATGCCTCATTGAGCTGGATAAGGAAGGCCTCCCCTACCCTCACGCTTAATCGACTTACTTGCAGAAAATCAAAGATAAATATTGAGGTGCATACGCTAGCCCCGGTTGGGTAGAGGATGCCCATGATACCGTATCACCATGCGGTATCATGATCCTTTTCTATATCGAAAAACACCCAGCCGTAGTTGTGTCTACATGTATAATTAAAAGGTAGAGAGACAAACATTATAAAGAGCCCCAAGGATGTTCCTCACGATGGTAATTATTATTCATACTTTAGGCTCATTTAATATGATATTAACCAACGAATTCCGTTAGTGGTATTTGTACCAAATACAATTCATTGAATACCAGATTCATATGAGCGAACATTGAGTGTAACAAGAATTCGAATGATGAAATGGAAACAATTAAGAAATATTAGGAACAATATTTTGTACGCCCATAAACACATAATTCTATTACTACATAAAAATGGCATTGCATGATGCAATATTTGATGTTTTGACATTAAAAGGGATAAAACATGATCTACATATCTACATAAAGAATCTCGCAATATTTCCAGAAATTTGAGTTCACCTTTAATTATTTCTTTCTCAGAACGCTGAACTTTTTTTTGTTTTAATGTTTTCGTTTTTAACGACGTGCGAAATTATGCTAAAAAATACACTTATCATCCCGAAATTTGTCCTGAACTTTTGGGACATTGTGCTACTGATACAATTTTTGCTACTATTTTGAGTTCATGGCAGTGTTCATTGGCAAAGTCGTTAGTGCTTCAGTTCCCTTAGATGAGAAACAGCACCAGAATTGAAGATTTAACGGATAATCGACCGTAGGCATGACACAGATCTCCGAAGTCAGTCCCTTTTCTCCTGCAAAAAAGAGATTAGGCAAAATTGAGTTTTATTATGTACTTGGACATTTTAGCCTGCTCCTAAAAAAATTCATCACTCTGTTAATTCTATTTGTGCCCTTAGATCTTTGAATTAATCTCTCCTTTGTTTCCAATTCTAATTAATTGGTTTTGACTTATTTTAACTTGCAAAAACATTGATCCAGTTTGGTTGGGGCCGAAAAATACATATTATAAGGGTAAATTGATTTCTTTTAACAGAACTGTATATTATATTTTATGTATGGAGTCTAAAGTAAGTATTTCGATGGTTTATAAGAGAGATGTAGTTTTTATGCGCGTTTCTAGCTGTTGAAAGCTAATGCCATTTAAAGCCATGCTTTAACTGAAACCTGGAGTAGATGTGCCCCTTCCCGACCCCATTTCTTCATGAAACAGGGCCGCTATCTCTCTCCACATAGTATCTTATGCATCTATTTTGAATCTGCTACTATCTTGACCGCGCCTGTTAGACCCTGCAGGGGGAAAAGGGCGTTAAACGTTTTAAAAAGTTAATTCCTTTTAATATTTACATTCCTTTTTACAATTAATCTTCCTCTCATTAGAAAGAAGGAACCAGCATTAAATTTTCTTCTCGGAATAAAACTGATAAACAATTCTATGGAAAGGAGAGAAATAATAGATAACTACGAGTAACAAGGCAAAAACACATTGTGCAAGACAAATGGTTCATAAAGAAGAACAAAAAAGCCGACCTGAAATTTCCCTTAAAGCCGAATACCAGAAGCAAGTAATAAAATCTTTACATCATTATTAATCAATAATTTTATGAGAAATTTAAGTCTAGATTCTTGCATTAATCGAGTCTTAAAGGTTAAGAAAGAAATCTTCCATAAGAAGAGGATGACAAATCTAAAGCCCCTTCCTCCTTGTGTTTACTAAATTAAATGACTCATACTTTAGATTACATAAAAGACTCTCTGAGTTTGTATATTTTAATATTGAGTTAGAATTTATAAGTAGTAAAAGCTGTTTCCCTTGTTCGGAAAAATGACCTAATAGCCTTAAATCCATTTTGGAAACCGAAGTACTCTCGCAGGTCCGTTATGGTCCAGTCTAAATTAATTTCCTCAATATATGCATAGGCTTCTTAAAGGTTAGAAAGAACTGCCTTTTGGGGCATGTTCGGAGGCAGAGCTACTTCAGTCTAGCGAAGAGACCAACAGGATGAGTAATCTCATCTCGGCCGAAATGCTATAAAACGTAATAAGTTGGATTCAAGAAATTTTCACATAAATTTATTGTTTTACACCAATAAGTGGTCAAACAATTTTATTTCTAAGCAAGCCAGTGTATCCTTAACAAGTGTTCTTCTTTACAACTACAGAAAATTAATAATGATTCCACAAGTGAATTATAACTGCAGCGAGACATTCATAAGTCCGTCTGTAGGCAAATACGCGTCACGCATTGGGGGCAGGCGCTAGGGGACCTTCGACAGACCGAAGAATCAGCAGCCCCCAACGACTCCCCTGCTGCCTTATAGGGATACATCTTTAGGTAAAGGTTACAGGATGGATAACCTCGATGATAAAACTAGTACTGGAGGCGACTATAGGCGAGCACCAGCAAACGGGTGTCTAGGCAGCCCCCTGCAGCCGAGGGTAAGGCCTGGTCGTCTTAAGTCCTCTCCTGTTACAAGTAATCTCTTTCCCTTGTCAAAATACGGGTCGGAAGTGAGCAGGCTTTCTTACTCATTTAAATCTAGTGCAGGTTTGATGTCCTCAGCAAACTGACCCTGACCAACTCCCGTGGCGATGGCTGTCTGGTGGTGGGAGTTTGTCCGGGATGAGGGCCGGCTCTTGGCTGGGCAGCCGCACGTTGGGCGGCGGAGGCGAATATGTCATTCTCTCCTGGAATGAGGCGGCAGGAGAGTCCGGTGTCAACCTCCGTGACTAAGCAGCCCTTTTCAGGACCGCACTGCTTACCCCCGAATGGGGTGGGGCGTAGAAAAAATTGCCTAAAAATTGCCTGCCTCAAAGTCAGTCTGGGCGGGTAAACACGCTCGTCCGACAATTTCGATTCTGTGGTCTAAATAATAAATATCATATACAAGTAGCAGCATGGAACGTCCGCACCATGCTAGACTCTATCCTTCATACGGACAGACCAGCTAGGGGCACTGCTCTCATGGACCAGGAAGTGGCCCGATATAACGTTGAAGTTGCTGCTCTGTCAGAGACCAGACTTCCGGATGAGGGCAGCCTGACTGAAGACTAAAGTTGTTACACCTTCTACTGGAAAGGATACCCTATGCAGGAACGCGAACTCCACGGCGTCGGTTTTGCAGTCAAGAATTCCCTTGGGCGACTGATTGAGGAAACACCCATTGGCTTTTCAGCACGTCTCATGAAGATGCGGATTCCACTCACAAAGGAACAACATGCAACTATCTTTAGCTGCTATGCCCCTACCCTCGACAGCCCTGAGCACATCAAGGATTGCTTATACAAACAGCTAGACGCGGAACCGCAGCGTACATCGAATTTAGACAAGTTGATAATGCTGGGAGACTTTAAGGCGTGAGTGGGCTCCTCGGACCAGGTGTGGGCCGAAGTTGTTGGCAGGAACGGTTTTAGTAAAGTTTATGCCAGCGGACACCGCCTATTTTCTCTCTGCTTTCAGAACCAGCTTATTATCACCAACACCATCTTCAAGACAAAGAAAATTTACAAGGGAACATTAAAGCACCCTCGGTCTAAGCAATGACACATGCTGGACTACGTAATCGTCAGAAAGCGTGATCAGCAGGACCTACTGCTGACTCGTGCCATGCGAAGTGCCGAGTGCTGGACGGATTACTGGCTAGTTCGTGGCTCTCTCTCCCCTCGCATCCGACCAGCTTCAAGAAAACGACCTGCAATAAAGAAGCCTAACTGTGCCCTGTTTAAGGTTGAAACTTTGAAAACTGATCTTGGTATTGCCATCTTACGCCATTTACCTGATGCTCTCCACCCTATTGAAGAACTCGATGACTGTGTAGAGGGTAGTTGGGACCTCTTCGCACAGTCGGTATCTGTTGCTGCGGCTGAGGTCCTTGGTTATGCCGGGCGAAGAAACAGAGACTGGTTTGAAGACACTATAGTTGATATACGGGAGCAAAGAACAGGGCATATCAGGCTTTAATGAACACGCCTTCTTCGCGCTACTTATAGCGACATTGGAAAAGCAAGCGAGCTGTGGGTCAGAAAACACTTTGAAACCTTGAAAATTACTGGTAGCTTAGGGCTGCTGCGGACCTGCAGGGTTTTGCGGATTCTGGAAACCTTCAGAACTTCTACAGCTCTCTTAAACAGGTGTATGGACTAGCTAACCGCTACCTTGCTCCAGTCAGGTCCCAGGATGGAACAGTCCTACTCACTAGCCGGATCCAAATCATGGAACGGTATAGGGAATACTACTGAGATCTTCTGAATACTCGCAATCACTCTGACTCCGCTCAGCTTGATGCCATCCTGGACAGACCCATTATGCACGAGTTAGATACACTACCATCACTAGAAGAAGTCAAAAATGCGATCCGTATTTTAAAGAACAAAAGGTTACCCGGCGTTGATGGTGTCCCCGTTGAGGTCCTCAAGCATGGTGGCGATGCACGGCACCTTCATCTCTACGAAATGATCTTTAAAATGTGGCGAGCTGAACGTGTACCGTAGCAATGGAAAGATGCCAGGATCATATCAATCTACAAGACGAAGTGCGACCGAGCTGTGTGCGGGAACAGCTGGGGAATCTCGCTCCTGGCTATCGCTAAAAAGGTCCTAGCAAAGGTGTTGCTCATGCGGTATAACAAATACATCGTTAATGACGTGTGACCGGAAACTCAGTGTGGCTTTCTTAGGGAACGAGGAAACATAGACATGATTTTTATGGCCAGAAAAATACAAGAAAAGTGTCGCGAAAAGCATCAGAACTTGCATCTGTCCTTAAATGATCTGACGATGGTATTTGACACAGTCATCCGGGAGATGTTGTGGCGCGTCATGCGGAAGTTTGGATGCCCTGATAACTTCCCAGCGGTTGCTCGAGCTTTTCACGACGAAAGGAGGGCAAGCGTGTTCATTGGAGTTGAAAATACAGAGGCGTTTAACGTGGAACTTGGTGTCAAGCAGGGCTGCGTGATTGCTCCCGTCATGTTTAACTATTCTCTTCCGTGAGAGGTTCCACCTGGGTGGGGAATTGGTCTTAAATACGGGTTTGATGGGCGCCGTTTTAATCTACGCTGACTCCAAGCTCAAACAAGGGTCTCGTAAAGACCTACATTAAACACTGAACACCATAACAGACATCTAAAGCACTCTTGGGCTGGTCATCAACTCTGAAAAAACTGAGGTGATGTACCAGTGGTCTGTAGTGTTGCCCCCCCAAGTGAAGCCCGTAAAGAATGTCGCTGGAGCTGAGCTTAAGAACACTTTCCAGTTTAATTACCTCGGTAGTGTACTGTCAGCTGACTGTTTTGTTGAAGAGGTCAACCGAAGAATTAAAAAGGCATCAACAACTTTTGGCGGGATCCGCAGACGGGTGATACAAAACCACAACCTTAGACTTGCAACGAAGGTCGCCGTGTATAGAGCTGTGTGCCTCAGCATGCTACTGTTTGCGAGCGAAATACTAACTCTATACCGGAAGTACATTAAACTCCTGAAAGCCTTCCATGTGCAGTGCATTAAGAGGATCCTCATACTTACTTGGCAATATAGTGTGCCTCATACTGATATGCTGGAGCGCGCCGGTGTTCCAAGCATCGAGTGCATTCTCTTTGGGAGACAGATGCGATGGCTGGGGCATGTGCTTTGAATGCCCCAGCCATCGGGAGGGAAAAGGGGATACGCTCCAATGGCGGTCTAAAAAAGATGTACAAGGAGCAAGCTAAAGGAGACTGGAAAACTTCAACATCAACCCAAAGCATCTCGAATCCAAAGCTGCTGTCAGGAGTGGGTGGCGCACTTCCTGTCATCGTGGTGCTGCCCACTTTGAGAAACAACGGACCAGAAAGCAAAGCGAACGTCACCAGCAGCGCCATGAGAGGGCGCTTCGGCATCTTCCACCGCCGGTGCCCTGAGGGTGGCCGTCAGTGTGGATCAAGTATCGGCCTTCACAGTCATCGTTGCACCCATCGTCGAAGACTACCCTGAGGTCATCCGTCATCTTCGACCTCGATGGACTTCCCTAAGCAAGTAAGCAATAGGCGAAGAAACATCCTAAGTGAAATTCAAACAAAATAGGGTAGAAGCAATGAGAATAGGCAGATACAAAGCAAAACAATTCTGTTAACTAACTGATTAAAGGATTTAAAATAATAAAGCGTTTCACTAAAAGAATTTAGGTTGTTTTTAATTAATTTATATACTTAAGCGACTACTAGAAGTGAATTCCTCAGTTTAAAACGAATTTCACCCTCGAAATTTTCTCAGGATAAA